>CAUYQV010045239.1:0-77604 GCA_963574575.1 Galagoides demidoff
ATACCATACCCTATGCAGGTGCTTTGCATACAGTAATTAACTTATTAATTTATTTGATGCTTTTAATATCTTGCTTGGTGAGGATTAATATCCCACTTAATGCAAATGAGGTTGCCCAATGTTACACAGCCATAAAGTATCAGAATTAGAATTATTGCCACACACATACACCCACACACACACAAAAGGGATAACAAGTGTTGGCAAGAATGGAATGTGGAGAACTTTCTATAGTGTTGGTGGGAATATAAAATAGTGCCAGTGCTATGGAAAATTATAAGGAGTTTCCTCAAAAGATTAAAAATAGAACTGCCATTTGATCCAGTAACCCCACTTCTTGGTATATTCCCCAAAGAACTGAAATCAGAATCTCAAAGACATGGCTGCCCTCCCATGTCCATAGCAACAGTATTCATAATAGCCAAGATACGGGAACAAGGCAAATGTCCATCAAATGTCCAAATGAATGAATAGAAAGACCCAAACAAAGAAAATGTGGTACATACAATGAAATATTTTTCAGCCTTAAGAAAGAGGGCGATCCCACCATTGCAGTAGTTTGTATGAACCTGGTGGAGATTCTGCTAAGTGAAATAAGCCAGTCAGAGAGGGAAAAGGACTCCATGATTTTACTTGTATCAGGTACTTGAGATAGTCAAACTCAAAAAAGCAGAGACTAAAACAGTGGGGTGGAGAAACACGGAGCTGTTACCCCATTGGTATAAAGTTTGAGATTTGCAAGATGAATCAGTTCTAGAGGTCTGCTATACAGCATGGTACCCACAGTCAATAATGCTGTATTGTTTGTTAAAAGGGTCAATTTCTACCCTCTTAGTGGTATCTTAGTGGCAATATTTTGGGGGTATTATATGGTAACGTGGTAAGTTCATACAGCAATTTATTTGATGCTTTTGATATCCTGGTAGGTGAAGACGGATGAGGCTGCAAGTAATTTGCCCAATGTTATATAACTACATGGTGTCACAAATAAAATTATTACCACAAACAAAACCCCACAGGCACAAAGAAGCTTTTAGGGGTGATGGATAGGTTTGCAGTGGACACATATGTTCCAACTTCTCACATTGTACACATTAAATATGTACAAGATTTTGTGTATCAATTACGCTTCAATAAAGCTGCTTAAAAAATCCAGTGGACCTAACACCAGAATCTTCATTCTTTTGAGAAAAATCAGAGACACTTGGCCCCATATAAGATGTTAGGAATCTGGGCTCAGTTTGTTCCCAGCCTTCCCACTCATCCAAGAGGTCACAGCTCCTCTTTTCCTATGCCACCACACTCTGCCACCATCACAGTCTTGGAACTTACTTTTTAAAAAATTAAATTTTTTTCTATCACACTAATAGGGCAGCTATTTTCAAAACTATCCCAGCGATATACAGAAGTAAGTAATAAAACCCAAACCTATTGGTGGTTGGCAAATAAGCCTTAACAAGGCAAAATTTACTAAACAATCATATGGAAACAAAAAGTTCTCTCTTACCAGTTCATATAAATATAAATTAAAACAACATTTATGAAGCATTTTACATTAAGACAAAGCCTATTCTTAAATACCTCCCAAGTTTTAGGGGGTTATTCCAATAAAATTGGGATATTCATTTACTACTTGTGGGATCAGAAATTGGTACAGCCTTTTTTTTTGGACAGAAAATAACCAGAGTCACACGAACATTCATGAATTTTGCATTCTTCTCCTGAGAATTAAGAAAAATAAATTATTTAACAATATCAAAAATCTACAGCCCTACTGATTGTCAGAGTCCTACAAACACCCTAGGTGCACCAGGGTAGCAAAATGATTTTGTAAATTGTAGTACATCAGCTTGATGGAAAAGTATGTAGTCATCAAAGTGATAATTATAAACTAAATGTAGGAAATGTTTACAGTGTATAGTTTGAGCAACAAAAAGAATGCAGGGAGGCAAGTATTCTAACATTGTTAGTGTAAAAATACGTATTTGTATAGAAATATACTATATTTCTTGATTCTAAAGGCTTTTTTTCTGAAGGAATATTTTTAACATATCAACAGCTATGAAATCAGGATACCTCTTCTAATCAACATAGTCTCGTGTTTTAATTGGAAGCACTACTTCTTAGTGATTAAAAAAAATAATGGTACAATCATAGCTAAAGTAAACTATGGTACTAGAAGGAAATATGGACATAGAAAACTGTTGTGTCAAAGCGGAAAGATTCTAAGTGTTTCATTTTGCCTCTGTTCAAAATTAAACTTTTTTCAGTAATAACTCTGAAAAGACAACAAATGAAGAGAGTTAAATGCCTTTGACGGGTAGTGGAAAATTTCTGAGCTCTATGCATCTGTAAGGAATTGTCATGTTCAGTGAGCAAACCTTCTCATGAAAGGAGGAAGAGCGTGTGGAAGGAATTCTGAGGGAAAGAACCTATTTTTAGCAAGCAAGAGGAACGAAGAGAAAGGGTCTTCCAAATGTTTCCAAATCTACCTTGTGATTTGTGGGATGCAGTTTTCTTTTATGTCTAACTTCAAAAGGATCAGGCATCCTGTGCCATGGAGGAAAACGCAGAAATGGAAAAGAACTAAGGCTGTCTTATCACTTTTCATTAAAACTGGCTCTGAATTAAATACAATTAAATTTGGCATTGAGGATTTGAAAGTAAGTAGTTTTAATGTTGTCCAAAAATCTTGCCAAAAACAATGATGTAAATTCACCTGAGGTCAAAAAGAGCTCTTAGTTTTTAAATACAAGTAAATAGCAAAGATTCTAAATGCAAAAAAGGGGGCAATATTAGGAAGCAGCAGATGCCAGTATATTTAACAGTAAAATTTATTACAAGCATGTTGAGAGTTTTTAATAAACTATATAATTAGAGTGAACAAAAGAAATGAGATGTCAATCATTTCTTTTTCTTTTTTTTTCTATAAGAACATATGAGATGAGGGGTTTTTGTTTTGTTTTGTTTTAGTTCTAATTGAGGTCAAGAGTAGAGGCAACTCTGAAAGACTAGGCTAATTGAGAAAACTATGAAAATTGGAATAAAATCTCCTAACCCTGTAATCATCAGAAACTAGGAACCCTACTTACAATCATGTATTCCGAGTCACGTGTGGCGTAACCACTCACAGGCTACCTGCATCCATCCTCCCATTCTTCCTCAGAAGCCGCACTCCCACGTTTACTGAGATACGTTACACCAGGAACCACGTGGATTTCCCTGAGAATCTTTCCCACATTCTCAGGGCAATATGATATAAATTAAAAACTTGTATGACCCAACCAGACCCCCTTTATATCCTCCTTAAAAAGGAGGCATAAGTAGACTTTCACCCTCCTCCAGTTCTCCCTGCTGTCAACCTGTAGTTGGATATAATGACTAGTGTTCCAAATGTCATCCCAGTGCATGGATTGATACATTGACCAGAAGTCAGTGCTAAAACTGATGAAAAAACCCCAGAACCATATGCTGACCTACCAGCTTTGAACGACTTATCTCTAGATATCCACTCCACATGAGAAGGAATACTATCTATTCTATTTTGATTCAACCACAACTACTTCTAGTATTTGATATTTACAACTGAACCCAATTCCTAACTTATTAAGTATAAGTTGTTTTGTTCTTGATTTGTCAAGAACTGTTATAATGTCCCTTTGAAGATAAAAAAAGCTTCTTTACTCAGTGTCCCACATTGAAGGATCAATCCCTAAGTACCAGTGCCGGCTACATGTTCTATCCATCCCATGCTCTACTTTTATGGATAGGCATGAAGGGAAAACAAGATGAGAAACAACTTCAAGGCAAAAAGGTTGTAGCTGGACAGGGTGGTGAGGAGGAAGAGCTGACAAGCACAAGTTTCCTCTTTCCAGTCTAGTATCTGTTAGTCTTCAGATATGTCTTTAATGGACTGGAGAGAGGCAAGAGAGACCTCTTAAAGCTTTAGAAGTCAGAGAACATTTTTAGTTCTGGCCCTGCAAACTGGGATGTCTTTCAGGAGCTACTCTAGGACTCTTCTCATATACAGTCACATGAGAATCTCTGCAAGGTAGGACAACTATAGTATGCAATGAGATAATATTTGTAGAAATGTACATATCTACCATTCTACCATTTTTGCTGGCCTGGATACTTTGAAATAAGAAGGTTATAAATGCTCTCCCTGCTGGGTCTTCTCCCAAACACCATTCTCTGTCCAGGATGCATTTTCCAGCCATCCCTTTATCCTGTCATTTTAGAACTTTCTGAAGTTCTACTTTATGAATACAATTCTTAGGACCATTTTCTCCTCAGCTTGAAAACTAAGTACTTCATGCTAATACATTTGACTATTGAGAATTCTGTTTATCTCTGAATACATCTTTAGTGCTTCCTTAATGGTCAAATTCCAAAGAGAAATAAACCTAGGGCTGACCCTTCACTGTTGTTTCAACTCATGTCCATTAATCATCAACTATGTCACTGTAGACATTAGATACTTTCTGAGGACAGGAGTGAGGTTGACGGAGATGTTAAAGATAATGCAGCATGCATCATGACTAAGAGCCAATTAATAATTGATAATACACCCTCAATTAATAATGAAGAATTCTTTATGGGCTCATGAAAAATGCAAGCATGAATCCTACACTTTTCACTTCATATCCAAAGAATGCTTAAAGAAGGAGCTATTTATAGAGGACCTTTTGAAAGATAGACTTTCCATTTTTCTTAGAATTTCAGCTTTTACCATCAAATCAAGCTAGCTCGCAGAAAAGAACATAGTTGGCCAATTATGGTACCCCTTGAGATGGGGCTTATGTGGAGTCCTACCTCTGTTATTTACTGAGAAACAATGCATGTGGTGTTGTTGAGAACATCATCTCCTGCCCTTAGGGGAAGTTCCATGTGAGCAATTTAGTATAGATGTTAATCTAGTGAAGTATTTGTTTCTCACCAAAATTGGTATGATTATCCTCCCTGGACTTTAAGACTGTGTTCCAGACCAACTTTTGTTTTCACTTCGGCTGCCATAAAAGGTAGAGCCTAATTTCTTGCTCATCTCTAACAACTATAAAGACACACACACACAGAGTACAAATCCTTGTGATTTTCTCCTTCTTCCCTCCTCCATCCCAGTCTTAACTTTGCTCTGATTCAAATTTATATTTGCTCTAATCTTAGGACTTTTTTCTCTATTTCTATGTCACTGTTTCAATGTGTGTATTGGTCATTAGCAACTTAAAATGTGATATAAAGTAAGACCAAAAAATAGATAAGAAAATGAAATTAACAAATAAAATGAAAGTCAAAATCATGGATAATTCAGGCAAATAGTGGGTGTGTTGGAGCATTCTAAGAACCTGACTCCGAAAGCCACTTCACCTTTTACCATGCCTGTGTGTCCAGGCATGCCATCTTGATATCACCTTCTTCCCAAACCACAGCAAATCAGACCCTGTGGAATACTCTGGAAGGTATCCCTGATGAAACAGAGTTGGAAACATTGGCCAGAAAGGAAAATCCTTTACCTCCCAAGGAAATTGGTAGAACCCCATGTAGTGACAGGTCTTAGAGATAATTTAGCTCCAGCTTCATCCACCAGGCCATTGAAGTGGTCTGCACATAGGCTAACAAGAAAATGAGTCTACACTTGCACCTATCCCAGGAAAGATGCCATGTAGAACATAGGTCCCAAATTATAGTCACTTGCTTTGTAAGACACTGAAAAGTTGACAAATGCAAGTCAGTTATGGCTTACTGCAGCCCAGTTTTCCATAACAACTGTGTACTCTGCCAGGTAATAATTAAACATCAACTAAGCACCAATTATTGGTAAGTTGCTGTATAGGACATTAAGTAAATAAGTCATAAGTCCAGCACTTGAAAAACTTATAATGGGATGATAAAGGCTAAATTAATTAATAGCCCATAAATATCATGCAAATAACCTATTGAAATGTTGGGCAAGAAGTAGGAAGGGCTTCCATGAAGTGGAGTTAAGAAAGATTTCCTGAAGGCCATGAATTTCGAGGTAATCCTTCTAATGCAGAGAGCTCATTAGCAGGTAAAGTAAAAAGTGTGATAGGCAGGGGGAAAGAATGAGACATAGGTAGGAAATGTTCAGAAAACAGGCCAAAGGTAGACCATTTGGCTTGGCCTGCTGTAAAGCGGTAGGGATAACATTAGGAAAGAACATTGGCATGGACTGATGAAGTTTTTTAATTCAGTGGAAAGTGAGACATCCTTGAATGTCTCCAAGGAAAGGAGGGATGACACCAGGGATTCCTTGAGAAGTTTCATGTGGAACCAAAGTGAGGGATGGATCAGAGCTGGGGAGAAAGAAATAGTGGGAAAACGAGTAAGAGACTAGTCTAGTTTCCTCTGTGGGGAGTTTCTACTTAATTCTTTACTGTACAGCAAATGCTGATTCTGTATCTATTATGTGCATTGCATACGTATCACACATAAAATAACTATGAATACACCTTGGAATAACTTACTAATGAAGTTTAGCTTTAATGTTGTCCAATAACACAGGCTTCTGGAAATCTATGATCAACATCATAGTTTAGCTATCTCAATCATGTCAGCTTTAAAAAAAAAAAATCAAGATCTGCAACAGTGTGTTTGGATTTTTTTTTTTTTTAATCTGGCAATGATAGCAGCAAGTGGCCTGGCTTTCTGAACATTATTAAGTGGAAATGTTTACTTCTACAAATCCTGCCTTTGCATTCAAAATTCTAAGTATATTTGTTCCCCTCAAACTCACTAAGTGTTTTTGCTCCACGGCCACTCATCTCAAGAGCAGAAAAACATGGCGATTTCTGTCACATGTAGGACCAATCTGAAATTTAGACCTAATGTAAAAAATAATTTATTTCCTGCTTTCCAACTTCCTTTTCCTAGTCGCCAAAGAATAATTCTGTTAAAATGCAATTCACTGTGATCATAGTGCATATCCAAATCAGCAAGTTTTTACTCAAAACCTACTTTGGACACTGCTTTAAAATATTTTACGGGCCAGGTGTGGTGGCTCTTGGCCTGTAACAGTAGCATTCTGGGAGACTGAACTGGAAGTACTGCTTGAGCTCAAGAATTCAAAACCTGCCTGACCAACAGTGAGACCCCCATCTCCACTTTAATTTAAAAAATTATCTGGGCATCATGGCATACACCTGTAGTCCCAACTACTGAGAAGGCTGAGGCAGGAGGATTGCTTGAACCTAGAGTTTGAAGTTGCTTTGAGCTAGGCTAAAGCCATGGCACTCTAGCCTGGACTGAGATTCTGTCTGGGAAAAAAGGGCATTTTATGGTTCCCAATGTATTTGAATGCATTTGCAAAGGGGTCATTTCTAGACGTTGGTACCCATCTATAGCACAATCATACAGATACTTACAAGCTTTATTCTCATTTCCATTGACATTAACCCTCCAAAAACCAGGAAGACAAATTTACAATGTTTCAAGTTCCTCCTGGTGGCTGTCTTTATTAATGATATTTTTTGAGAACTCAAAGAATTAAAAAAAAAAAAAAATACTGTCACCCCCCCCAACACATACACACATTTCATCATATGTTAACATTTTAAAATTTGAGATTTTTAAAAAATAAATATTATAAATCAAATTAAAGCCCCTATTTGCCTGTCCTCAACCAAGTTTCTCCCCTTGGCCTCAGAAGTAACTCCTGTTTGCTAATTAACATTTCAGCCCATTTTGATACTTGGGTATGTGTATACAATATATCCATAAATTATGCACACTGTTATTTTGTGTTGCTTTTCACATCTTAATAAGTTGCATTAAAAAATCATATTGTTGTGAAACATTTTCACTTACTATCATGTCTCTGTGATCTGTCCATGTGTACAGAGAGAGGGTGTAGTCATTCTTCTACCACTGGATTATGTTTCTCTGTGTAACAAACCCCATGATATGTTTATTCTTTCAGCATATTTCATCCGTTTTATACATTTAGGTGGTGTCAAATATTTGACTGTCATAAACACTACTGAACGAGAAGCATCTTTGTGCAGGTACATTGGTGCTGGGAGAAGAGTTTCTTTGGGACACAGATTTAGAAGTGAAATGTAAGTGTACTTCTAGTTTGTTAGTTTGTCTGTTTTAACTTCCAAATTGCTCTACAGAGAGGCTGTATCATTTTAGAACACACTTGCTGTTCCGTCTTTTTGGTACTTTGATGGTAAAAATTTGTGACTAGTTATTATTTCCATTTGCATCCCCAAGATTAGTAAGGAAACTTGAGTCAAATCCTCCCCTTCTATGAGATGTTGGGGGACTGACCTTGTCTAAAAAGAGATGACAGCATCACTCACGGCCCTGTCTTGGTGGGGTTGCATATCACCACTCACAGGCGCAAAGAGACATGGGAGTAAAATCCCAGCCTCCAAAAGTTCCTGCACAACGTACCATGTGTAGCAGGGCTTCCGGTGTCGGGAAAGATTAACAAGCAAAGAACTTGCCTCCTGCATGACATGATGGGATGAAGAGTGGCCTAATCCAGTGTCACATTTCTTAAAAAAGAAATTTTATGTTCAAAGCAGTAAGGCACCATCATGCCCTAAGTAAGGGTTTGAAAGTGGCCTAGTTTATAATTTGGGGTCTTAAACACTCCTCTGAGCACTTCTCCTCATTCTCCTTTTCTCCTGCCTTCCTTACAGCATCATGCAACCTCCCTCTTTAGCTCAGCAATCCATGGTGAAATAATAAAACCAACCAGAAGTCAGAAAATGTCTGCCACAGGTTAAGCACTGCTGGTAAACTAACTAAGGCAATGCCTCGTGTAAATCATTTCTCTTTGGAGTCTTGTCTTTCTTGTAGGATGAAAAAATGATGCCAAGAGCTCCAGTCTAGGATCTGACAATCCTCTTGTTCTCGTTTCCCCTTACTCCCGCTCTAGCTGATCTGAGGATGTGGCCCCGTCTGACTCCACCCTCCTATCTGTCTGTCTGTCTCCTCTCTCTCTTTACACACATACACACCCACCGCCTATTCCACATTGCTTCCTTCATTAGTGGATGACCCACCTGAAGGAGCAGAGTCAGGCTTCCTGTTCTTTTTCCTGCCTTAGTGCTACTTTACGGACCTTTTTACTGATGCCCTCTAAGGGAAGCAATGCAAATTAAGAACGCCTGGAGACCCTCTTATTCCCCCCCTCACCCACCATTATTTGTGCTCCACCTGTCATTCATTCCAAAAGGAGCTAGGCTAAGCTTCTGGGACACAGAAAACAAAGGAACATACAGATTCCATCAGGGAAGAGGCATGGGTAGACCAACCCCATGAAAATATAATTTATGTAAATTACCATGATGAATCAGTCAAGCATTATGTTCAGGAGGCCCTATGAGTACAAAGGCATCGCTTTACAAAGGAAGAGGCAGGTCCACCACTCAGGAAGAGCACACGAAATCACAGGACAGGGGACTACAGGAAGGAACATGGCACACTCCAGGAACTGCTTGTGGTCGACACTGCTGGAGCCAAGGCTGCTTGGAGAGAAGTGGGAGAGCTTTATCACATCAGCGACTCCACGGGGAGGATTCCTCCATAACAGGAACAAGAATGAAGCAATAGCAGCTGGTGGAAGGTTTTCCTTGAAAGTCTCAGCACCTTCATTATGTAACATTTATCCTTCACCCTTGTGAAGAGGGGCACACGATACCACAAGGCTCGGCATCAGAGACAAGAGCAGCAGCAAATCTATGAAGAGCATCCTAGAAAAGAAATACAGCCTTGCACTTCATCTGTCCAGGCAAAGGTTAGACCATGACCAATTACTTCTATTCGTTCGTCTAGTTCTGCTGTAGGGAAAGGGGAGGAATTAATAAAACCTATGGAACCCTACAGGCTGACTTTTCCAAAGTAGCATAAGCGGAAGAATCATACTGCAAATAACTAGACTGATATTTGAAAAGGTGCATACCAATCCCCTTGCCATCTCTTATTGGAGTCCTCAAATGCCATCTCTCTTTAACACACCCAGTGTCTCTGGTATGTGCTAGTGTGTGACTTGACCTCCAAAAGATCACCCTGGTAGTAATTATTTCCCAACTACTTATCCAAGAGAAATAAACACATGTCTACACAAACACCTGTATGTAAACAAGTATGCAACTTTATTGATAATTGCCCCAACTGGAAACACCCCAACTGCTTAATAAAAAAATCACAGTGTGGTACAATCCATAGGATAGAATACCACTTAGTAACTAAAAGTAATAACCATTGACATGTAACAATATGGATAATTCATAAGGGAATTGTGTTCACTGGGGGGGAAAGCCAGACTCCAAAGAATTCCTACTATGTGGGTCCATTTTTACATGACATTCTTGAAAAGATAATTTACATTGCTGCATATCGTAAGACTGGTTTTTGTCTCCTCCCCTACCTGTGACAGATACTAACACAGTGTAGCTGTTCCCACTGATGGAGTGAGGACCGACAGGAGCAGGTCTGCTTGGCCAGACAAGTGACCACACCGTCACCACAGTGCGAAGGCGCTGCCCAGGATCCAGGCCACCAGAAACAAAGGAATCAGGGCAGGTTGTCTCTTTACCAGTAAAGGAAGCAGTGTTTAACCACATGGAAATGGGAGGCTGCTCATAGGAGGGGTGTGAGCAGCATGTGAGGTCTGGGAGTGAGGCAGAAGGTATAGTTTTGGGAAATGCACTGCACCGGGGGATTCTCACTCCCTGAGGAACCGGGAGGCTTCTGATTGCTGATTCACTGACGGCATGATCGGGACTACTAGTTGCTTTGAATCGATGCTGTCACCACCGCACTTCTCCTCCCTTCAAGGAAGCAATGATGGGAAGACGTTAGAAATTCCACTTCATTTCCTTAGATCTCCACACATTTTCAACAAAAACGTCTCCGAAGGACTCCTGGCTGCTTATAAACCACAGACCCCCCCATTGGGGCCTGAAGTTAAAAGGTCGGATTGTGCAGAATGGTCCCCACAGTCATCTGGGAACAATAACTAAAAAATATAAATTACAAAACCGTGATGGCCGCTGCCGTATCCATGGAAACAGATGTTGGCTTGGCCAAAGTGCTTTATAATGATTATGATTAATCACCCTTGAAATCACTATTATTTATTGGTGTATAACTGATGGAACCATGTTGTAAGGGCTACATTGTACGGTTTTACAAATTTTCAGTGGTTAGAGCTGGTGCCCTGGCTATAAAAGAGGAAAAATGCTCTTTAAAATGCATTCATTAAATATCAGTCAAAGAGAACAAGAAAATAGAAAAGCCAGAGCTTGGAATAATAGTCAATAAAAACATTGTGCCAACACAAGCCACTATGTTCAAAATAAATTTTCTTCCATGCTTCCTATAAATATAATGGCAAAAGAAGATTTAAATACATGGGAACCTTTCTTTGTGAGTTCTTTCTAAATCATGTTCACAGTTCTGCTTTGTCTGTGTCTAGGTCAGAGTAAGAAGCCTAGAGAAAGATGATGGGTTCATTCCTAGTTGCCCCTTCTTTTAGCCAGTCTTCCTTCCCACTAGTATTTTTCCACCTTCATAAAGTTGTACATGTTCTGAGTTTAAATCCTTTTCTACTTCACAACTTGTACGGTTTATTTTATTTGATCGCATAAGAATCTCCATTCAAACACTTTTGGATGGAGCGAGGGTCACTTCACGGAGACAGGAGGCATCTTGATTTTTAGAGCTCTCTTAGCTTCTTCCTGTTTTCTCCTGATTCCCACCCTGACCAGTAACCCTAATGGGCACTGAGCAGAGCAGGCCACACCCCAACTTTGCCTCACATCTGCAGTGATGTACACCTGGAACAGAGAAAGATTAAGGGATGTGCCAACAGGCCCAGAGGCCACTGTGAGCTTGGATGCATTCCTAATGCGTTTTCCCCCAGAACACATCCACACTCCTCAAATACATATGGCATTGTTTTCAGTGACAGTAAAAGGCTGTGAGAAAGGACCAGAGCCTCGGGCACTGTTGGTACAAGTCATTTCTAAGCACACCCCAAAAGCTGCTGCCATGTCATTCTTGATCGAGGGCCACAAATAAACAGCCAAGCCTTAGCCTCAGGGGATGCTCTTTGAACAGCTCTGGGATTGCTCAGTACAATGCCCCGATTGTCTGTGGGTGGGGCCTCTGCAGAGAGGGGGAGTAGGCGCCCAGAGTTTGCTATAGCAGCCTTGTCAGGATATGTTCTAAGCACCAGGTGTAGATAGCCACTGCTAATGTGCAGAAAGGCTCTGAAACATGTGCATGGCCACTGTCACTGTCACCTCTTTTCCTCCTATACTCAATAGACCTAAGAAATGACACAGAACACTTTGTGCAGCTGAGATAGACAAGGAAACCTTGGTAAACTGGAAACTGATAAACACAGCAAAAACATTTTAAAGGAGGCAAGATCTGTGACTATTGCCCCGTAACTTTGAGGAAAAGGTTATATGCTATTATATTGTAAAAGGACAGAAGAGTAGATTGTTTGCCAAGTCTTTACACATGCAGGCAAGGAGAGGGCTGCCCCACAAAGACAGGTGGGACTTCTGTATCTTCAGTCCCAAGAATTGAAAGGTGCTGCAAGAGGTAATTTGATCCAACGCTCCAAACCTTCCAGGACCGAGAATTACCATTTCCTATTATTAAATTGCCACAGAAAGAAGACTTTATGATCTAATTTCAAAGCACATTTGGAGACTTATTACAAAATACAATGAAGGAAAGTGTCTATGCGATATAAATCTATCTCAGTGGTTCTCAACTGGGGATGATTTTGCTCTCTGGGAAACACGTAATAAAGTCAAAAGAAGGTTTTTATTGTTGCAACTGGTTGGGAAGGCAGGAGCTTCTGCGTCCAGTGGTCGATGTCAAGGATGCTGCCAGCCTCCTACCCTGTGCAGGTCAGCCTCACACAATAAAGAATTAGCCAGCCTAAAATGTCCATCATGTCAAAAATTTGAAAAATGCTGATAGAGACAAATAACCAGTGTGAAAAACTTATTCCCTCTTTAAACAGTTAAGCAAGGGCAAATACTCATAGTTTGAATAACTGGGTTAATTATTAAAGTTATCTGTGTATAATAATGCCTTGGTCCCAGAACACTACTTTAATTTTATTGAAGGATATTATTGACAATTTTTTAAGTAAAATGAACTGACAGTTTTTAAGTGCCTGCCTTGTAGGCCGATGCTGCTTTTATAAAGTTGCTCTTTGAGAAGCAGGGAGCAATGTGCATGTAAAGCACTCTATAGGTGTTCTCGAGAAGGAAGCCATCCATTCTGCTCGAGCAATTTTAATACAGGAAGATGACATTGCACTCTCAAGCTATTTATGTTTTGCTTTCTAATAACACAACTTGACCATAGTTTAGAGCTGTTGATTTATACAGTACCAAGCACTATTCTTATCCTTTCATTTATTATTTCATCATATTCTACAAACAGCCCTGTGAAGGAGGGATGGTGATTCTCCTCTTACAGATGAGCCAGAATACTAGCAGGGATTGTCCTGTCTCCAGAGTGAGTACCGGTAGCCACCATTCCAGAGATGTACATCCGAGGATATCACCGTCCAATCATCAGCCCCTCCCCTCCTCAGGAAGGGCTGATGGTCTTTAAAGTCCTCCCAGCCCCAGGACTCATTATTCTAACACCAAGAGAAAGCCATCTTGGCTTAGGCTGCACACTATGGAGGTAGAAAAGATATTCAAATTATCTGTATGAATGGTAGCCTTAAATAGCTATCTGGGATATTGACTCTACACCCCTTCTTACCTTACCTACACTCTCCCATTGGGGTATAAGGGAAGTCCCTGTCATTGCCTCCCCAAAATTAAATCAATTTCATCTTGATCATACAAATACAGCCCACACTTCAAATTCATTCATTCATTCATTCTGCAAATATATAAAGTGTGCTGGGCGATGGGCTGAATTAGGATATAGTTATAAGAGACTAGACACAAAGCCCTAATCTCAGAAACTAATCAGTGACAAGGGAACCTTGAGATTAAAAGATTTCCAGATAATGTTTCTTATCTTTGAATTATGTGATTATTACCATCACTATTCACCTGGATTCCTAATTTATACCTAATTTTATAAGAAAACATTCAGTCTTTTCTCACATTTGTTTTTCAAAGAGATATAGCATGACTTCCTGAACACATGAATAAAACTGAAGAATGCCATCGCCTAACTCCTTCCAAACCATTTAAATAACATACAAAGACGCATTAAGCTAAAAGATACAAATATGATTTTCTTATCTCAATGACTTTTTTCCCAGAGATCTTCTAGGTTTCCTGCCAGTGTAGAACATTGAAAATATTTTCACAAATTTATGAAAGATAAATTTCATAAGACTTTTATGTAAGACTGAGAGATATTAAAATAAATTTCGTTTTTATACATCTTTTCCCTTGTGCTAAAGATTTCCGTTAAGCAGCTTTGCTACATCACCTTAACTGTGATAAGGAAGATTTTATCAAATCCCTTGACAAAACCATTTCCTGTACCTTTATAGGTTTGTCGTGTTGCTCCTTGCATGTGTAAGCCTCTATTTTTTCTTCACCAATTGCTGCAGCACCCCTCCCTTCAAAACCCTCTTTGAGATTATTCATTTATATATATACAAATATTTATATATGTATATATGGACATCTGTGCATATAAATACATACATATGTGTATATATTTATACAAAAACATAGAGGTTGCCAAATATACATATATGTATACATTTTAAGAAAGGAAAAACTGCATTAACATTGCAATCCTCAATAGATGCTAATAACAAAAGATGAATATCAGTCATTTGTCCATTTCTTGTGATTGTAGAAGTCAATCCTAACTTGAATATTATAACTTTAATACAGTATTTTCCTTCCTTAAAATACATTTTGACACCCTCTGTGTATATATGTTTATTTTTATACTTTGATCTGGTCCTGAAAATATCCGAAGTAGCCTATAATAAGACTTATAGAAAACTCAACAGCATCAGTTACAAGTTAAGCAAGAAAAGAATAAAACAAGAGAGATGAAACAGAGCCAGGAATGAGTATAAAAATGCATATATCATAATAATTCACACGTGTGCAATGGGTAGGCCATAAATCTGGCCCTAAATTTTCTGGCAGCCAACATAAAGAGAGGAATCTCATCAATTGCACAATCACAGGGCCCGTGATAAATTAACACTCCGAATTTCCCAAGGTGGTCTAATTATTCTGGTACTCAAACCAGACAGGAACTCTCCCTGGGATCCTTATAAACAGGTGATGTAATGAACAATCACCATAGCTTCTTTGCAATTCATACAACAAGATACGTGGGCTGCTTACTAAGCTGGCTCTCAATGTGTGCTAACAGCACGTGCACAGACCCTGTACAAGAAGAGGTTTTCTTCTGGAAAGGGAGAAGGAGAAGGCAGACGACTAACACAACAAAAGCAATGTTCAAGCCTCCACTCAACAACTTTGACCCAGATATTTAATTTAGAATATCTGGAGGCAGATAAAACTGAGCAATCTTCTCTAAACAGTGGTCCTCCTAGCTTTTGATCAATAGTGTGTGGTGACAAGCTTGTGATGAAATGCAGCAAATGCACTGAGAATGGCTGTTCCCTGTGCCACTGAGTTCATCCTCCAGTTCCTGAGCAGGCCCTGGAGCCAGGCGAGGGTTCATATCCTTTTGCAGCAGCTGAGAAGTTCACAAAGGCACATATCCCATGGACAGCTTGGCTGACCTCCAGACAAGGTTAACAGAGATGGCACTGGCAGGAAAGACCAGGATTATTCTTAGAAAATTATTTTGAACACACCGCAAACCCCAATGAACAGGAGTTGTGGCCCCCAAGTTGCACTCCATTTAGAAAGGTCCGAATAGTATTAGCCTGAATTAACTGAATATTAACTAAACACTGCCTTGGCCAAAATAAAACATCAACATGGTGCTGAAAACATCTTTAGCTTTGAGCAGAATACTTCCTATTATGTGTCTCAAGATAAACCACAGTAAAATGCACATCAAGGAAACAGCAACAAGTTGTTGGGATTATTAGCTATTTACATGCCAGCTAAAAGATGCAAGTAAACAGAAATGATAATACCTTATTTGGAAAAAGTAAAAAGACAAAAAGGCTGAAAGGCTTATCTATGGCAATTCAGATAATAATTGGCCAGTGGGGTCAGAGGCCTGTTGAGGTCAGTCCTTGTTTAAAATAATAGAGCCATACCATGTATGTAAGAAAAAATGTTTGTTTGTGCTACTTTTCTCAATACCAGGAGAGGGAGAGATTGAACTCAGCTCAACCAGATCATTAAGAAAAAGTTTTAAAGAAGAGAAAGCTACACACAATCTTTTGTAACACCAAAGGCACCAAATGGTCTGTTGTATCAAAAGACATTGCTATCAGCTCTGATGCAAGCAGAATCCTAATAGGGTCAGTTTTATTAAAAAAAAAAAAATCTATACCTTGGGCTCTGTCTAGACTGAGCTCATGCACTTCAAGTAGCCAAAGCATGTGCACAAGGATAAGGGCCAACAGGTTGTCAAAAAATGCAGCAACAGTTTGAGATTTCTGCTGTATTTCTCCAGAAGAGAAGAAAGAGGATGGCAGTGGTCTGTCAAAGAATCAGCTTTGCTTTGTGCTTTCTGTTCCTCATGTCAAACACTGGCCTATGAAAACTAAACCTGTAGATTGATAATCAAATACCCGGCATATAATTTAGAGCCATTGTCCAATAAAAGCTATAATTTTGGAAATAGAGAATATTGTCCTTTCAGAATATAGAATAAATTAAACTACTCACTAAAGCAGGCAGGGCTGTGCCCATAGCACAAACAGCGGCAAGAAAGTTCAGGAAAGGGGCTAGTGAAGATCTTCAGAGGGGAAAAAAATCTTCCCTAGAATCTACCCACAGTGCCTAAATTGGATTCTGGCACAGATTATGTTTTAGTAAGTTTTTTGAGGTAGTAATAAATTTGAAAAGCATTTTCAGTTGTGTAAAGTTCCAAGTGGTCATGTGAGATCTTTGTTTCACGTGATGCCACATTAACCTCACTGCAGAGGTTTTAAATTGTTTCACTCTCTGCTGATATGTGGAAATGAGGTACCCTCTCGAGAGTTTAAACAGTGTTCAACTGATAAGAGGCCACTTCACACACTTGAAAACCACTTTCAACCTGTACTAGTTTCCTAAGACTGACAGAACAAAGTAACTTGATTATCTCTGTAGAGCCTCTGTTTATAAATAAGGTCGTATTCTGAGATACTGGGGTTAGGACTTTGGCATATCTTTTTTGAGGACACATTCAACCCATAACACAACCCTGGATGGCTTATTCTGCAGATTTGAAGAAGAGTCTTCAAAACCGACTGTATTAAGCCATAAAGAGATCTTGCCCCTCCAACAGCAAGTGCTCCTGAAACTAAAGAACAGAGAATACTGATGGCTCGGCTCCCTGCCATGAGAATTGGGACATCCCTGTCATTCCTTAAGGAGCCGGGATAAGCAACAATATGCACCTTTCTGGTCTCCTCCACAGATGACAGGATGGATAGAATTGTAAGTGACTGCCCAGAACCTGGAGCCCCAAGGCCTGAGTTCAAAGTCCAGCACCACCGCCTATTAGCTGTGAGCCCTCTAGCAAGTCTGTTTGCACCTCTAACTGCAGTTAATTAGGCTGTAAACTGGAGAAAATAATATAACTTACCTCCCAGAGATGTTGTAAGACTCAAATGACTCACTAGATGGTATAAAGCACTCAGAACAGGACCTGGCACGTGGCCAGTTAATGTTAATTTTAGGTATTTTAAAGTTACTCTAAATAAAGATATAATTTTTAATTATGAGAAGAAATGCTCACCAACTCAAGAGGAAACTGATTATCAAGGAAGCTAGATTTCCCCCGGGAATTCTCTTAATGACCCTCATTTTACATCCCCTCTACCCAGCTGAGATTCCCATCTTTATGCCCTTCCTCATCATAACCAAGAAGCTTCAGTCTAGTTCCTGTTCATTCTCTTCATCCCCTCCTTTTGTTCAATTTGAACAACATTCTAATATTAAAAGAAAATTGCTTCTTGGACTAACATCTTCATCTCTGGACAACTTTTTCCCTACGGATTATTATTAGCAAGTGCCTCGAAACATGAACTATGTTTTCCATTTCTTCTGCATTGTTTAAAAGTTAGAGCAATGTGATGCACATAAGCAAAGTGCTGGATAAATTCCAAATAATTGAAAAGTAAATACAAACTCAACTTAAGCAATAAGAGAGGATCCTTTATTGCAAACAAATTTGCATCTCCAAGGATCATTTTTCTGAACTACTATTGTTCACAAATGTTCAGAACACTACAGCAAGGGCAAAGACTACAAAACCTAAGGAAAGATTATGGCTGGAAAGGATTGGCTTGGAGCCTAACGTTGCTTTATCATAGTTCTGGCAGGTAATCAATAGGAAATTCTGTTGCATAGACATAAATCATAATTGAGTTTTCATCAGGCCTGTGCCAAATCTGTGCTGTATGAAACCCAGGATCCCAGTGCCAAGGTGTCTTATCAGTCCATATGCAAATATCCCTTTTGATGAAATCAAAGAACAGTAGAATTCAGACAAGATTGAAGCATTTCACTACCAAAGCCAAGTAGACAGTTAACTCTTTCATTGGCCAATGACTAAGGAGCAACCACAGAGGGAGGCTTTCTCAGATAATAGTTTTCCATAGATGCTCAAGGAGACTCAGTAATGGGAAGAAAATATTGACCACAATGGTCACATCACCCTTCCCAAAAGTTTGTGCACAAGGAAATTTCTCTGCAATCCCTGGATACGTTACCTTGTATCTATTTAAAGACTGTCAGCTAACACTAAAGAAAAGCTGTATGTGCATGGTTTTCTCAAATATAAAAGGAGAAAAAATTATATTAATGACATTTTCCTCTAAATGTTAGCAAAGAGGACAAAATCTCTAAATGTTCATCTTAGTCTTAAGAATAACACACCTGAAACTCAAGTCAACTTAAACTAAATAAAGATGGCTCTATTTGTAGTTATTCTGAGAGTGAATGATTAGATTAAGATGCATGGTTCTGCTCACAGGTGCATAAGGATCTGTACTACGGAAATTCTTTTGAACATTTCTTAAAATATCTTTTCCGGAATTTTTTTAATCCACTGGGTACTGATTTGCCTAGAAAAAGTTTATCTAGATATTAATATTTTCTCAACAATCGAACACTCCATCCCCTCACCCCCAAACCATACACACAAAGAAAAAGACTCTCCACATCTATATTATTCATTACAGCAGTCACTACAGACATGTGGCTTTTCAAATTCAAATTAACTACACAAAATTAAAATTTAAAATTTAGTTTCTCACTCATACTAGCTATATTTCAAGTGTTCAGTGCCACATGTGATGAATGGCAGGTATAAATATTTACTTCATTCCAGAAAATTCTATCTAATAGCTCTGTAAGCCTATATCATTCCTCTCATGTGTAGAAAGATCTGAGCTTTGTATGGTCACAAAGAGAGGGGCCCTTTTTCTGTCTAAATTTTCCAGAGAATCATGATCTCATTATAGCCACACACCTAGCAAACAGTGTCTACAGAAAGGGCCACAGTGTTCTTGCCCTGAGTCCAGATGTAGGAGAGAAATAAAGGTCCACAATTTTCAACCAGATTGGAGAAGGAGAGGCATATCAAATTTGCTATGGGTATTTTTTTTAACACACACACACATACATTTGAGAATCTCTGTGAAATAAAAAACATTTACTGACGGAGACTTATTGTACTTGTAAAAGATATATATGACTGCTAAAAAATATATATACCAAAAAAATACTGGCTTAAATCACTGGTAGTCATTATAAAAAGTGTTATTTATTGGAGGAGGAGGCAAGATGGCTGACTGGGCCAGCTTGAGGCTTCCGACTGGAACCATGGAGGCTCCCATCCAGGAGAATTAAAGGACAGAAGTTTATCAAGTAAGCTGATGGCTTGGAGTTGAGCCAAGAGAAAGATTGAAGAGTACACATTACCCCTGCTGAGGTGAGCTACAACCCCAAGGAAACAAGCAATAGGTACAAAACCCCTCACAAAGTGGACGGGAATCCCCTCCCCCATGAGAACAGCTCGCAGTGTACTTTTTACAAACAAGTAAGCAGAGTTCAGATCACTTCTTTTTCTATTCCACATGTGTGAGCTGCTAAAAACTAGATCGCCTTGCCCAGAGAGACCCACTAGTGTGCCAGGGCAATCTCCTGTATAAAACTGAACTCGTACCCTATCTGCAATTCTGAACTCCCAGCACTCTCTTCCACTCCCACCCCGAGGTCTGGAAGCCTGTCACAGAGAGAGTCCAGACTCTTGGGCATTTTCTTGAGAAGTATAGACAAGGTGTGGGCTGTTACAAGTCTGTGCTGAATCAGCAGCATGGGTGTAAAATGGGGGCTGCAGTGCAAGGGAGCCATATAGGAAAGGGAGAAACAGTGCCCCACAGCACAGCACAGCGGCTACAGCAAGAATAGTGCTCACATACCTGGCGATATTTTGGAGAAACACTTCCTGTCTCTCTTAGCAACCAGAGGGAGCCAGGCCTCTACTCTGGTGGCAGCCATGGAAATTCACACCCTGTGAGCAAAGGGTATACCTGAGGCAGTACCTGCTCTGGTGGGTGCTGAGGGACGGAGACCAGAATACACAGCATGCAGAAGCGGCATACTCCCAGGGTAGGGCTGAGTCAGAATTGCTGCTTTTGTGAGCCCAAGATGAACCCTGCCCCCAGTGAAGCATAGCTGGGACAAAAGCAGGCATGGCAGTGGCATCAGGTCAGGAGGGGCAGGAACTGAGAGCCCTTTGTGAGCCTTAACCATGCAACCCCAACACAGAGTGCAGCAGAAACAGAGATGCCAGCTCCATGAAAACTGACACAGTGGCAGTGGCACAAGGCAGGGATGATTCACTCTTTCTGTGAACTCAAACAGCACCTGGCCCTCAATGGAATATGGCCAGGACAGAAATGCAAATTCTGTGAGAATATAAGTGGCAGCAACATCCATGTGAGGCGAGGCTGGAACTGAATGACACTCCCCAGCTTCCATTAAGCACCAGAGGTAGTCAGGCTTCAGCTCCCCCTCCCAGCTGGTGGCAGACTGCAGAGGTCTAGCCAAGGAGACATCGATCTCCCCATGAATGAGGCAGGTACAAACCCCTGGCACAACTGTTCATTGGAGGAAACTGGGCCGCAGCACTATGAGGTTACCAGTGACTGGATGTGACAGAGGAGCAAGATGTGGAAGGAGGTATCAACCTCCCCAGACTAACTCACTTGCTGGGTGGGCCCTTCTGATTCCACAGAGCACTGGAGCAAGCCACACTCAAGCTGCCAGCAGACTCCTGCTATCTAGTTGCTGGATACCTTTTGAACTCTCTCACTTGAGACTTGGTTCTCACTGGGACAATTGATTTGGAACTCTTGACCTGGGTCAATCACCCAAGGACCATCCAAGGTGATACACTGGTTGTGTTGTTGTGGGAAGGTTTGATTTTCCTTTTCCAGTTGTTGCCTGTGGTGGGCAGGGTGTCTTAGTTGCTTGTATTTCTCCACAGTTGAGAATTCAACTCAGAGTTACTGATTCACTAGGATTGGACAGAGACCAGCTGAATGCAAGACAGAGCCATCCAACCCCACCACACCAACAAGGTGCCCAGAGTCTCAGGCTGTAGTACTGTATGGGTCCTTTGCAAAGCTCTAGGGGAAAAGCTGCAGTCACCAGTTCCAGCTCTTGGGAAAAGGGCTGGTTAATCACTACTCCAGGAGTCCTCAATCCAATTTCACGTAGCTTATCTAGCCAAATGGTGAAAAATAATCATAGGGCAGAATCAGCAGAAATACTCTGGCAACATGAATAATTAGAGTAGATAAACTCCCCCAAGGAACAATGAGGAAGACACACCAGAAGAAGACACACCAGAAGATCCCATTCATAAACAAAATGGCTGAGATGTCAGAAATTGAGTTTAGAATTTGGATGGCAAATAAGATTAAGAGAATGGAAGTAAAATTGGAATTAGAAATTTTAGGAATAATTTAAAAGTTGTCTCAAGAATGCAATGAATTCAAAGACAAAATCACCAAAGATTTTGACATATTGAGAAAAGAACTTGTAGCCCTTCAAAATCTGAGAAATATAATAGAATCTCTTAGTAACAGAATGCATCAGATAGAAGACAGTATTTCTGACATTGAAGACAAAGGTTTGAACTCTCCCAAATGCTCAAAGAAGATAAATGGAGAGCAAAAAATGGATATTCTCTCAAAAGGCTGTGGAATAATTCTAAAAAAACTAATATTCACCTTATAGGAATTCCTAAAGGCAATGAAGTTTCTTCAAAATGCCCAGATGATATATTCCAAGAGATAATTGAAGATAACTTCCCAAACATGCCAAAAATTCTCAAATTCAGATAGCAAACAGTTTCAGAATCTCAGCACAACTCAATCCAAATAAAGCATCTCCCAGACACATTATATTAACTTTGCTGAAGTTAATAAGAAGGAAAAAATTCTGCAAGCAGCCTGGCATAAGAAAACCATAACCTACAAGGGAAAGAATATTAGAATGACTGCAGATCTTTCTGCTGAAAATTTTCAAGCTAGAAGAGGATGGTCATCAACATTTAACCTCCTAAAACAAAATAACATTTAACCCAGGATCCTGTCTCCAGCTAAACTGAGTTTCATTTATGATGGAGAAATTAAATACTTTAATGACATTCATATATTGAAGAAATTTGCCAGTTCTCCAGGATATTCCCAGACCCATCCTCCACAATGACAAGCACAATGCTCTACCACCAAAGAAAACTCACTCAGAAACTTCTAACTTCTGATCAAATTCCAACTTCCACAATGGCAAAGGATTAAAAATATCCACTGGACTTTTGAAAAACTTGATACACAAAATGTGACCAGGATTATCAATACTCTCAATTAATGTGAATGCCTTAAAGTGTTCTCTAAAGAGGCACTGGTTGACTGACTGGATACAAAAACTCAGGCCAGATATCTACTGCATACAAGAATCTCATCTTACCTTAAAAGATAAATATAGGCTCAGGGTGAAGTGATGGTCATCTATAATTCAGGCAAATGGAAATCAGAAAAAAGAAGGTGTTTCGATTTTATTCACAGATACAATAAGCTTTAAGCCAACAAAGGTAAGGAAAGATAAGGATGGTCACTTCCTATTTGTTAAGAGTAACACTCAGCATGATGAGATTTCAATTATTAACATTTATACACCCAACCAGAATGTGCCTCAATTTATAAGAGAGACTCTAAAAGACATGATCAATTTGATGTCCTCCAGCTCCATAATAGTTGTAGATTTTAACACTCCTTTGGAAGTGTTAGATAGATCCTTCAATAAGAAACTAAGCAAAGAAATTTTAGACTGAAACTTAACCATTCAAACAATTGGATTTAACAGACATCTACAGAACATTTCATCCTAACAAAACTGAATACACATTCTTCTCATCTGCTTGTGGAACATCCTTCAAAGTTGATTACATCTTAGATCACAAGTCTAACCTCAGCAACTTTCAAAGAATAGAAATTATTCCTTGCATCTTCTTAGACTGTCATGGAATAAAAGTTGAACTCAGTAACAACAGGAATCTGCATACCTAATCCTATAGACTGACTATTTATGCGATTTCTGAAATATTAACTCAAATGAAAGCTTTTGATGATGAGAAGATAAAATAATGCTTAGTCCTTGGTTTCTAATATTGAATTCTCTGACATAAAAGGTCATTCATTTTTAAATCATATATGTGTATATTAGCCCTGTGTCAGCATTAATATAAAGCTTAGAGATGCTAAAAAGAGTAACAAAGCAAATGAGAAAAATAAAGATGAAGAAATGGAATAGTAGGGAATGCCTAGTTACTCTTAATGTGGTACAAGAGACACCACTCACTAAATATTGTTGACCTATTTTCAGTAAAATGAAATAAAGCAAAAATCAACAGAAGCAAAAGTGTTCAAAAAATGATGAGCACCAGTTGTTTGATGGGCAGAATAGAATTTGTGACAAGGGTCGTATCATTCTAGTTAACGCCAACATGTGTGATTACCAGGAATTGAAAACTACAATGCCTATAGGGATGTGCTTGACAAAATAAAGAGTGAAGAATGCTGACCATACAAAAAATAAAAATGCATTTGCTATGATGATTTAAAAACCAGGCTTGTGTGGGAGGATGTCTGACAGGGCTTAGCAAGTTTTTCCAAGTCCTACTTGGCACCCCTGCCTTATGAGATTTGGGATGGGGTTGATATTCTATCAACTGGCAGGAAGAAGGACTTCCAAAATTTTTACTCTGGCTTATTATCCCCCAGGACCAATCAGGCTTCCTAATTTTTCTTGAAGTTAAGAGCAAACTAGGGGAATAATTTCTAGACTGGCTCTATAACCCTTTCCCCAATGAAACAACCATAACCGGTAAGAATTATCTAAACAAACATTTTTTTAAAACTTTTGAAAACAGTGCTCAGGTCATACAATAAACAGAGAAAGACATATTGAGAAAAGCTACTAACTCTGTATAAGTGAGTCTGTGACGTTTAAGCCATGGCCTGCTTGTTCCCATACCAGCTCAGCAGGACAGACTCCCACTTCAGATGGATGCAGCCTGGAACACAGAGTTCCACTCCCTTAAGGTCCCAGCCCAAAGTAACAGATCTCCCCAAAAGGGAGAAGCCACTACTCTTCTTATATCCTGTTTCTGTTTGCAGAAGCTACTCCAGACCAGAGTAGCTAAGAAAGCTGGGGCTCCCTTCCTCTGCTTAACCACCTACACACAGAGCAGAAGCCTGCAAGGCATGGCTTAATGAGAATAGGAGGCCCTACTTACCCTGATTCAGCTCATTCATAGGGCAAAGTTTCCTTAGTAAGAAGACTATAGGCTAAGACTCCAACCTAACGTCCTCTGTGTAAAGCTGTTGTCACTCTGAGATCACACCACTATCCCCACCTTCATCTCTAAAGCAGTGGTGCAAATATTTTTCCCAAAATGGGAGAAAGGTTTCAAGAAGAAAGATCTGTAGATATTCCTAAAAGAATGTACTTGTAACAGAGCATGGGGAAGTTCAAGTCTAATGATAATATCAAGAACAACAGAGATTTTGGTTGAAAGCAATACAGAGGAGGCTATCGCCATGGTAACAGCAAGCTAAACCATGTACCACCTACAAGTTCAGCAAAGAGAACCAGGGAAAGAGACACTTGAGAAGTACCTTCCTGGGGTCAAAACAAATCTCAAGGCCTCCAAGACTATAAACGGGACCAAATTTTATTGAGTCATACTATGGAACAACTTATACCCACAACCTACCTCTTGCTATAAAACAAAAATCACAAACCTACAAAAGAAAAAAAAGCAAACTGGACCTCATCAAAATTAAAAACTTCTGTGCTTCTAAAGACACCTTTAAGAAAATGAAAAGCCCACCCACAGAATGGGGGGAAATATGTGGCAAATCACGTATCTGATAAAGGACATGTATCCAGAATGTATAAAGAACTCTTAGACCCAACAGCAAAAAGATGCGGAACCCAAATGAGAAATGGGTAAAGCATTTGAAAAGACAAACCCGCAATGAGATACCACTTCTTATTCACTAGCCTAGCTGTAACAAAATAGATGATAATAAGTGTTGATGAGGACACGGACAAATTGGAACGTTCCTACATTGCTGGCAGAAAGGACAATGGTGTAACTGCTATAGATAACATTATTATGAACATTTCTGTATGCGTTTTTGAGTGTTGAAATGTTTCCATTTCCTAGAATAGGGATAGACTGGGTCATAGAGTAAATCCATGCTCAACATTTTGAGGAACTACTAACCTGTTTTTCAAAGCAGCTATGCCATTTTATATTCCAGCAGCAATATAGGAAACAACTCAAAATGCCCATAAACTAATGAATAGAAAAATAAAATCTGATATATCTACACATTGGAATAATACTCATCAATAAAAAGTATTGAAGAACTCACACATGTACAACAAGAATGAATCTTGGAAGCTTTAGTGAAGTCAGCCAGAAATGACCACATATTATATGATTACATTTATATAAAACTTTTTTGAATAAACACTCTCTATAGGGAAACAGAAATAGGATAGACTCATGAGTGGGTTGGGGAAAATAAGGAGTGACCAGTAATAAACAGTAATAGGACCAACAAAGTTTTAAAATTGATGATGGTGATAGCTAGACTACCCTGTGAATATACTAAAAACAATTGAAAGTATACATTCTGGATGAATTTTATGGTATGTGAATTATAACATAGCAAAACTGGTTTTGGTTTTTGTTTAAAAAGAAAAACCCAAAATTCTAACTAAAAGGAGATTATCTTTCGATGTTTAAAAATATCTGATCATGCAAATATTGTCTTATACAACTTAAAATACCTGCTCAGAGAATTGGGCAAAATTTGTAGTAATTTGCAAAGACCAAAGAAAGGAATATATAATAAAAATAATCTACTACAAACATAATCCAAAAATAAAAATTTTGGCTTTTATTTCATATATAACTAAACATACTTGATGCAATTGCATGAAATGAGTTATGTAGTTCAAAGAAACTGATTCCACAATACCACCAGAAAATAACAGATTGATAAAGCTTTGTTCATGTCAACTTTCCTGTAGCTTCTTAAGACCACTAGCTTGAGAAATGAAAGAGTTACTACCAGGTAATATAATAAAAAGCAGGACCTTTTAAAGTACAAGTTCAGAAAGAACATTTAACTCATGATTAATATTCTTCAAGGGCCTAAAATTTATAATTTTTATATTACCTCCAAGGGAATTGATAACACAGCCACAGAGGTATGCAGGGATACTGTCAGGATTGAAAATGTTCATAATGCATCTTATGGATGCTGAATGTTACGTGTCAACTTGATTGGACCACCCAGACATTTCCCTAGATATTTATTCTGGGTGTGGCTGTGAGAGTGTTTCTAAATGTGATTTACGTTTGAATCAGTAGAAAGTAAAGCAGACTCCCATCCCTAACGGGACTGTGCTTTATCTAATCAACTGAAGACCTATAGAGAACACAAAGGCTAAGAGGAAAGGGAAACCTTTATGCCTGGATGCTTCAACGGGAACTTTGGGCTTTTCCAGCCTTCATGCTCAGACAAAAACATTAACACCTTTTTGGTCTCAAGGCCACTTGTTTTCAGACAAACTTTTACCCTTGACTCTCTAGTTCTCAGGCCTATTGGACTTGAGCTAAAACTATACATCAGTTCTCCTAAGTTACCAACTGGTTAACTGCAGATTGTAGGACTTCTTAACCTCATAATTTTGTAAGCCAATTCTTTCATCAATATGCACTATGTAAATATACATATACATAGTATATAAAATGTATATAAAATACATGCATGTATATAGACATATATACTATATATGCATATATGTATTATTGATTCTGTTTCTCTGGAGAACCCTAACTAATACGCATGTTAATTGTGTGCTGTTCTGTCAGACCACAATTCTTATAATACCTTATGAATAACTATTGCTGTCAATCCTTTAATTATATTATTAGTAGTGTAATGATATTATCAGGACAATTAAGGTCCTTGTACACAGTAGGAAAGGTGGGGGATGGGAAGTGCTGAGAAAGGGAAAGAGGTAAGGGTGGGGGGGACAAGGGATATAGTACACCTTTTAGGGGCAGGACACAATTCTAAGAGGGTCCTTATCTAACAAAATCAATTAATGTAATCTGGTTCTGTGTACCCTCATTGAATCCTCAACAATAAAAAAAAAGTATTTTTCACTAAAATAACATTTACAATAGTCTACAATTTTTGTAACCTTATTTCATCTTCTCTAAAAGGTTTAATCTATAGGAGTGTTATGTAATTTTAAGAGTTCAAGTTTTTCTCATGCTTTGAAAAACTCTTGTGGAAAAACCTGGACCACAAGCCAGACAGTTATCTCCCCATTAACTTTTACCACCTTGGTTGATCTTAAAGTCTATTTGTGCCTTAGCATGATAAAATTGATGTTGATTGTGATCATTCCTATCCTTTTTTGGTAATAAGATTTTACAAGGATCAAATCAGATAAGAGATATAGAAAATGCTTTGAAAGAAAGGCAGTATACAGTACTAGTATAATTTTACTGTGTCTAAGTATTTTCATGTTATTAATATTTTTGTATTAACTGAAACATTTTTAAGGACAATAGATAGAAAAATATAGTACCTTGCTGAACTAGAATGAAATTCACAAATCAAAATAAAATTTGAGCCTACTGAAAGTAGATAACACCAAAAAATCACAAGATCATTTTCTGTTTAATTTATAGGATAGTTTGGGATAACCTGTTATATTCATGGAGCAGATAAGCTGCTAAATTAATTTCATGTAATCAAAACTGATAAGAGGTAGCATTGTTTACTGACATGGAAAGACACTCCACCTTTATATAAATAGACTACCCTACAGAAGCTTATAAATATGACTTTCATGTAATAACAGCAAAGAAAAGCCTGCCTCACAGAGACAGATCATATTACTTGAAATTGCCAAGAATTTTGAAGCCCAGTGCCAGGTATAGCATAAATGCCTACTTAGTATTTGTAGACTGATAGGGGTAGAAAAGCATTTATGTGTAAATAAGAATATTGAGTATAAGAACATGGAAATAATTCTTTCACTGAGTATTTCAATACCATGTCATTTGGAGCCTGAAACGTAAGTGAACAGAGAACTTGGAGAAGTTCCAGACAAAGCAATGAAAATGATTGGGAAATGGGGTCTATAAATCATGACTACAGGAATTGGGAGTCTTTAACCTGAAAGAAAAAGCTCCATGAATGCACCAATTTGTGTATCTGATGCTTAGAGATGGTGAGATTTGCTATGACCTATCCATACAGCTGGGCATGGGAAAAGAAATCCTGAAGCGACAAAGATATTTTCAAAGTGTTACTATTATCTCTGTAAATAGTCACCTGTCTTGTGGTTTTCAGCACCATCACCAGGAGCCTTGGGACAAGCAGAGTGTGCACCAGTTCAACTCACAAGCATTTTCTCCGGTGCCACTGAGAGCCAGGCACTTCATCAGGCATCATGGAGAGAAAGGAATAGGGCATAATCTCTAACCTGCAGGATTGTGGGGTTCATTTGGGGGGACCAACATGTAAAGGGAGCTGTAGGATGTCTGGAAATCTGCTCTAGTCAAAGAGCATGCCAAGTGGTACAGGGGTGTCCAACCTTTTGCTTTTCTGTCACCCATTGAAAGAAGAGAAGAAGAGTCCTGAGCCACAGGCTAAATACACAAGTACTAAAGAAAGCTGACGAGCAAATAAAAATGCCACAGGTAACAAAACAGACCTCAGATAACCTGCACATGGCCGAGGCCACAGGCTGAACATCCTGTAAGGACAACACAGTGAGGTTTACTGGAAAGGAAGTTGGGGTCAGGGGAGGTGCTGCACTGGAGTCTTAGAGCTGTGAATGCACTTGTGGGGCAGAAGCAGGAAGGAAGGAGGTATGATACTCTATGCAGAAAGGAGAGCAGTGCAGAAAATCCTGGGGAGAGATGGTGAGAGCCTGAACCAATCCAGGTAGGAGGACAGAGCAGATATAAATGCTATCATGTCTACTTTGCAAGTGAAGAAACAGGTTCAAAGATTGCTGTAATTTGTAAAAGGTTAGCAGTAGTTAATGCCAATGCTGAAACTTAAGTATCTAAGAATGGAAAAGCAAGTATCCAATGTACTCAATACTAATAAGAAACCAATAGAGAAACAACTACATGTGCACAGAAGAGATAAAACACAGGTATATTCAGGTAGAGGGAGGAGGGAAAGGGTTGAGGGGGGAGAGAAACAGATGGGGAAACGCTCACCTAAGGTGCCCAAGGTGAGTGCATGTGCCTCCCCTGTGAGGGGCTCAACTACAACTTGAACTTGACCTTACAAATGCAAACAATGTAATGTAATCATTTGTAACTTTATATTAATCTGAAATTTGAAAAAAAAAAAAAAAAGAAAGATTTTCTACGAATCCTTTTCACTCACTTAGCAGTCCTAAGGTGCCATGGTTTATCAGATAAACACTTTTTCCCATTAGGACTGAGGTTGCTATCAATAGAAAATCCATCTCAGTAGGTAATCTGGTGGGGGTGGGACGGGGGAAATGTCGTCACAGTCACATGCACACATGCACACACACAAACAAGTTATTTGTAAATACAAAAGAAGCTAATTTCTCCAAACAGTCATTTAACAAAAACAAAGCCTCTTGTATTTCTGTGTTCTGTCCCACCCCCGCACAGTGAACATAAGAGATACATAGTGAAATTAAATCATTTTCAATTGTTGTTTTAAATTAAAATAAAACGCATCATCCTACTTGTGCTGTTAGGAAGTACTTTTGTTATTGCCCTACTGCAGCCTCCTGGCATTTCTTTTCCTTGTGTTTTAAACAGAACCATTTCACAGGTTTTGAGTCAATGTAACAATAAACAACAACAACAACAAAAGTTTTGGATCAATGCACACAAAAAAATGGGGAGAGAAGCAGCTTGTTGGAGTTAGACAATGACAGGACAAACAGGAGTCAGCGTATTGAGGGGTTGGTGATTTAATTTATTTTATTCATTTATTATTTTTTTCTGAAAAAATCTGAACCTGACTAGCAAAATTACTTCTGAATTTCTGGTTTTAAGAATCTAGTATTACTTAAATCTCAATTTTCTGTCTCCATAATTCACTGAAATGAAGAAAAAAAATGCAGCCCCTTTCTTTTTATTTCTGTTTTGAAGTTTCAGTGGAGTAAATGTCACAGAAAATAAATACGGAGGAAAGTAAAACAATTCTTTAAGACATTTTCTTGTTTCTCAGAAGGTTGTCAGGCAACCTCCCAGTTAAAGAAGTTGCTCTAGAAAACTTCATACCAATATCCCCACAAGAGCGCGTTGGCAAAATGTCCTTTTATCCAGCCACACCACCAGATATGGTGTAAAAATCAGTGTAGGACGATGGGCCTTCCTGGTTCTGTTTCCCAAGCGGCTTAATTGTAATTAGACCTGATTTGTGAGTAGAGGCAGGAGAAGGCCAAAGCTGCCCTGTTCTCTTGCGGTGCTCTGTAATAATGAAGAAGCTCACTGAGCCTGGGGTCCTGCACTGGCGATTACCTCTAGGCACTTGCCTGCAGGAAGACACCAGAAAGTCACTGAAAAGCAGGGCAATTTCTCAGCCATTCCTTTATAAGGATCTGGCTGCCCTGATATGACTTAGACCATGAACTCCGTGACCTAAAATGTTCTCAGGAGGTATTAGTCTCATGGCCCCTCCACCTTTCAGGGAACTCCTGAGTTATTTTCCTTAAAAAGAATGAATGTGTCTAAAAGCTAACAATTCAGAGTGTACACCTTAGTACTTCTCTGAACTCTTGACCACGTGTCAAACTAACCTTAAAAACTGAAAGAGTGTGTCTCCATCATATTAGTGAGCACCCATCAGGCTGACACTGCTGAGGGGGGCGCGGAGCTCAGAGAAGGTGCAAGCTGATCTCTGAGGGATGGGTCTCCGGGGGAAGGGCTGGAGGCAGAAGCCCCTCTCACCTGCAGCTGTCACTGCAGAAAGTAGAGAAGCAGTCGGAGTTCACATCCTAAAGAAAACGGCTCAGGTAAGTAAGGAGATCTGGTAGGAGATAGGACCTGGACAGAAGAGAGAGCGAGATGAGGAGTGTTGGGTAAATTGCATCAACAGTATACACCACCCTGGTTAGGGTGGAAGTGATACCAGGATTTCATCTTCAGTGGGTTCCTGGTCTCAGTGATTCTAAAAATGAATCCACAGACCACAGATCAGTGGTAAGATAAGATTTGTTTTACAGGAAAGAAAAAAATACAAAAACACCAAAGCTTCTGGCAGAGAGAAAAAAACCAAGTCGGAGAAGAAAGCTCTCTCTCTGGGCTCTTTGTCCAGGGGTACATATAGTTGCATGGGTTCCCTGTAGTTATATGAGGCCAGGAAATGAATGGACGCAGTCCCTTCTGCTAGGGCAAGGTGAGTCAGTGCATTAATGAATGGACACAGTCCATTCATGGAATTGAGGCCTAGGAAACTTACATGAAATTGACCTAGGCACGTGAAATGGGGTTTCCCTGTTTAGTCATAAGTACAAGGGGACAGAGAGACCAAGGCGCTGGTGTCTCCCCAGCAGTTGTCCAGCCCCTCTGGCTACTAGAGCCTCCAGCAAATGAGGGGGAGACTGGGGGGAGGGGTGTTACCTACCCTCCAGCCCTCTGGTTCCTCTGGCTGCCGGGGCTCCAGGCACCAACACCACCAGGGTGGAGGCGGCAGCTCCTCCAGCTCAGCTTGGCTGAGCTGCCTGGGGCGCCACCTTCTGATCCACCTGTATCAGAAGGACTGGATTTATTTAAAAGCCCATGTATGGAACTTTCCCCTCTCAGGGCTGAGTTCCTGAGTTCACCTAGAGTGGTACACACCCAAGCAGAGGTGTCGGCCCATGACTCCCTCTAAGCTATGTTCTTTCATGGATGAACAGGGGCCAAGGAACTATCTCAAGCATACTCAGCCTGTTTCTCAGAGAAATTGATACTGGTGGGATTTCAGCCATGAGGCCTGGGGCTGGTGAAAAACAAAGGGCACACACACAAGGAAAACTGGTAGAGTCCCTGCCACAGATCCATCCAACTCATTCTTGGCCAGGCAGGTGGTTTCTATGGATCAGGAAAAGGAGTCACATGATTCCTTTGGGTGGAGCTGAAATTGTAGCAACTGCCGGAGTAAGGGTGGTGCAAAACGTACAGAAATAAGTAAGAGAGGTATTCTGGGGGGAGGAAAGCAGTGGATTTTTATACATAGGGCTGCTGAGTAGATCAGTTGTGTGGGCTGTAATAAACACAGCTATGGATGAATTTCTCTCAGGCCAGGCTGATATGTTTGCTCTTGCCATCAATCTGCAAATCTCAGAGACATGAATGGAAACATAAATGAGCAGCATTCTCCAAACCGGGATATACCAGGTAGAATAAGTGGCCCCAGGTTGTCTCAGGATCCAGAAGATTTCCTTGATGGACAGAGCATAGGGAAGGATGTCGCTGGTGGGAAGGACCCCGTGAGGGAGGCAGCCTGAATGTTATTAATGACTGTTATGGAGGATGCTCCATCCATCAGGGCAGGCTGGATTACTGTGCAGTTAAACCTACACCAAAATCTGAGAGGCTTAAAAGTACAAGGGTCCATGTCTCACTCACATTGTATGTCCTGTGTCAGCTGGGGGTTGACAGAAGGCCTTGTCCTTTCACTCAGGGACCTAGACCAAGGGAGATTTCATCTGTGCCCTGCCACCTTTTCTCTGTCAGAAGTAGAAGAAAGTGGCTAATTATGAACCCGCCCTTAAAGATGCAGCCCGTAAGTGACGTTTGTCACTTCTGCTCACATTTCATTAATCACAGCAAGTCATGTGGCCCCGGCCTAAGGGGCCAATGGAGTGCAATATGTTCATGTGCCTAAAAGAAGGGCTAAAAATACCTCATGAACAGCACCGGTGACTACCACATGCACCTTGATGAAGACAGCATCATGGCCTTGGTGGGGACAGTCTGAAATGATGGTGTGTCTGGACAGTTCAGCAATAGGTGGGCACAGGCAGTAACTCAGCATTACCGCCCGCCATCCATGACCTCAGTCTGTTCCTTGACCTGGGGATAGGTTTTAGGTATCAATTTCTGGGATAGATCACATAAGGTACACCATAACCCACAGAATCTGTGAACATTTTACCTTAGCAAAAGGGACTTTGCAGAGGTAATAAAGCTAAGAGTCTTGAGACAGGGAGCATGTCCTGGATTATCCAATGTAATCACAAGGGCCTGGCTAAGAAGGAGGCAGGACTTTGAATCAGAGAAGGAGATGTGATGGCAGAGCCAGATTAAGAATGATATTGGAAGTTGCTGCACAGTGATCTTTGAAGGCAGAGGAAATGGTTAGAAGCCAAAGAGTGCAGGTAGTTTTTAGAGGCTGGGAAAGCAAGGGAGTCCATTCTCAAACCAAGCCTCCAGGAAGAACATAGTCCTGCTGGTATCTTGAGAGCATTTCAGACGTCTGATTTCCAGAATTGTCATTTGTTCCAGTAGCAAATGAAAACTAATACCGTGTCTCAGAAAATGTGATGTATAATGTAGCGACTCAGATGACAGAGCTTGGAATGGGCAAGAATGGCTGACAGGAAGCACTGCTGCAAAGTTGCAAAGCTGCAGTGTTTGTACGTGATAAGTCTGAGTTCTAGTCCCAGCACTCAACCGCCTCCACCTGGGAGACCAGGCAGCGCCAACTCCAAGGTTACCTCCAATAAAACAAGTTCTGATGTGGGAAATGAATAAAAGGCTATTTATGCGTGTAAGAAAAGACTCCCAAGCATACAGGAAAACATGAGTTTCTCTTGCTTTCTTTCCTTCTAAACTTCCCCCCTTCACACGCTGTCGTCTCTCTCAGCCTCAACTTCTTTGGCATTTACTGAAACCCAGCAGCAGAAGCCAAAGCCACGCAGGGGGCTGCCACTTCTCCAACACCTTCAGCTGCAGAGCATTACACACTCTCAGCAGTAGAAGGGATCTTTAAACAGTGGTAGGTCCAACCGAACACCCCAGACTTAAATCTGTCCCAAGCATAATAGGCAAACAGCTCTGGTGAGGGAGAACACACTGTCTCTCCAGATAGCATTTCCCATCTTAGAACAACTAGAAAAACTTTAGACCAGTACAAGTAAAAACTAATTTACTCTCTTCACAGTTACTACTCATAGGTCCTTTTTCATCCCTAGAAATGGCTAAGGACATAGAATAGGTCTAATCCCATTTCTAAATGAGGAACCCTGGAAAACTTAAAGACATCTGTGAAGTTTAAGAACGAAATGGTTTTCCCTTTCAAACAATAGCTAAAACACACAGCGGCTTAGCAGGAATCTCTCCTTCAGATCTCTTTATTTTTATGTTACAATAATGAGATGCTTTTGATGATGTAGGTGAAAGAAAACTAAGTCCCAGACAGCTCCCAGATATTTTACCTTCCTATAAAAATTACTGTCATGCAGATTACAGGGTAAGGAAGGGAGAGGAGAACACAGACCCCGGGAAACAGGAAACGTGGTGCATCCCAGGCAAGAAGCAGGTCAGAATTGTCCCTGGCTTGCTGCTCCATTGTGTATCTTTACAACTGGGTAGTCAGACAAACCACCTTCCAAAAACGTCTTCTAGGATGAATTAGCCCCACTGGGCTTGAGGGCCAATCCTCGGGGCACTTTTGATTTTTTTCTTTTGAGATAGGGCCTCACTCTTTCACCAGACTGGAGAGCAGTGGTATGATCCTACCTCACTGCAGCCTCAACTCCTGGGCTCAAGTGATCCCCCCACCTCAGGCTAAGTAGCTAGGACTACAGGTATGTGCCCCATGCCCGGCTAATTTCTTTGTTTAATTTTCTGTAGAGACAAGCTTATTTCTTTGCTTAATTTTTTGTAGAGACTATGTTGCCAGGCTGGTCACAGCCCCATTGTTTGCTCATACGCAATGATAAATTAGCCAAAAGATTTTGAAGCAACTGCCGTTTCTTTTTTCCTTTAGAATTAATTGACTAAAGCCTATCTACTCCATGTGCTTCCCATCCTAATCCATTCCAGATCTCCCTCTGCTCCACTGTGTGTCTCAGGAGGCAAACCCCTCGTGGTAAGCATCACTCAAGATCCTATGCCCTCTGGTTTCTGGTTGGGTTTGGCCAATGAAACACACTTGCAGAAGGCAGTAAGGTGAAAGGAGAAGAGATTAGGTTATGTGCTCTCCCTGCTTAGGCAAATCAATTCTGACAGATGCTGGGATAGGTACAACCCAGTGCCTCTCCTATGGCCTCAGTTGGCTCCTAGTTCTCATAACTCAAATTCTTCTCCTTGCCCCTCAACATTTCCTCTTGCTACTCTTCTCTGAAGACTTCAACATCATTATCAGTTCCCTGAAACCTGCCCACACTTTTGTAAATAGGTCTTTCAATGACTTCTTTTTAAAATCCCAGTTGGATGGGCCTTCTGCTCCTTGACAGGATCTTAGCTAGTACATTGGTCATCCTGCTTGCCCTCTTGCCTCCCCCCAAAATTGTCATTTTAAAATACGACTCACATCATGTTATTTCTTTGCTCAAAGGCTTCCAGGGGGTTCCATCCCACCAAGATGCTTTGCAATGACTTATACAGCCTCTGTCACCAATCTTTGGAACCAATCATAGTTTTTATAAAACAAAAATGCAACCAACCTAAATAAACAATTTCAACAAATATTAATAGCCTAACTGAAAAATTAAAGGAAAATATTTATCATAAAATAATGTAAATTTCATGTTCAAAATACTCAGGAATGATTATACTAGAAGACAAAATGAAGTGGTCGGAGCGTTATACCTATATGTAGAACCACCAAAGCAAATACAGATATATTAAGCTGGCAGCTCAGATAAGACAAATGGATTGCCATCAGTGACATGGTTTCCCAAAATGCTTGTGCCAGTTAACAGTTTCTTGCCTTTCAGCTCCCAATCGACCCTTCACTTCTTGTTCCATGAAAATGGAGCTGAGTCCTTTAAATATTTTTCCTTCACGTAATGTCAGCCTTGGCCAGTAGAGGATGCAGGAGGTAGGGGATTTCCTTTCTGGTTTCAGTGTGCTATTCTCTGCAGGACCTGTAGTGAGCTTGCTTTTTATAGCTAACACCTCTTGCAGCATGGGCAGCTCCTTCCGTGCCAGCCTCCTGCACCCAACCACAGTCATGTGCCTTCTCTGGCATCCTGCAATGAACAGTGGTCAGCAGCTCCTGGCAGTTAATAGTTCCTCCGGCACACCCCTCACTCTGTTGTATCACAGAATGCCTCTGAGAGACCTTCCCAATGCACCACTTTCCCCAGCACCTTATTTTTGGACATATCCCAAGTAGGGGGGGAATGGATTTTCAGAAAATTCTACCAGTGCAGAACCACAGCAACTTCTTACATCCAATCAGCCATGGTCAGGCCCTCTCCAACAAGGGCTGGCTGTCAGCACACACCCAACCAAGGTGGGTGGTTCTTCCAATACCTTCTCTCTCAGTCCTAGTGATGGTGCTGATCTTCATGTTTGCCACTCCTATATTTTTTCTTTTATAAAATTTCTTCTTACTAATCAAGGTTTCATTATTCTAATTCCATGTTATAGTAAACAATGCTTTACATTAAACCTTTCTTATTTAAATTACTACATGGTTTCTCTCTCTTGCTTAAACCTTGACTAATACAATGATGAACAACTCATAGTAAAGTTACTGAGGAAAAAAAAAGTCTTTCTTTATGTACACAGCAGTTGCATTCCTACAAAATTCTGTGATTTTAAAAGAATGCAAAAAAAAATCCACTTTGTGGTTATGTGCAAAATGGAGTTAGGTTCTAGTAGATTCAGAAAATTATAAACAGTTTTTCACCTATGTTCAGAGATGCCACGTACACATGGACAGACTGTGCATGGATAGACTTCCCATGGCTCCACCATGCCCAGAAGGTACATGTCAATGATGCTTCTAAAAATTCTGCAGTCCAGGGAGGCACCTGTGGCTCAGTGAGTAGGGCACTGGCCCCATATACTGAGGGTGGCGGGTTCTGCAACAAAAAATAGCCAGGCGTTGTGGTGGGTGCCTGTAGTCCCAGGTACTCGAGAGGCTGAGGCAAGAGAATCACCTACGCCCAAGAGTTAGAAGTTTCTGTGAGCTGTGATGCCATAGCACTCTACTGAGGGTGACAAAGTGAGACTCTGTCTCTAAAAAAACAAAAATATTCTGCAGTCCACATACTATACAATTAATTATATGTAGCATCTCTGTACTACACCAATATTCATCCACATATTCGAAAGTTATGTGAGACATAGGATAGTAAAGGTATACAGGGTTTGCATAAAGTTCAAGTGCAATTTACTATGTTAAACTTCACCCTGTATAACTTCACCATTCAGGACAGTCCCACTAACTGCAGTACATCCACCTATTCTCTGCCAGAAACACACCCCAATCATCCATACAACCAAAATCACCCTTGCAAATTTATAAATCACCAATCCAAAAACAACAGCCCATCAATACCTTTTTTAAAAAATGTTATGAATTTGTTTTTTTGTATAAAAGTAATTATCTCTGGTAGCACGTTTAATTTCTTGCTTTTTATTTTTGTGTATCTGGTGTAGGTTTTTTTATTAGAGGTTACCGTGAGGCTCACAAAATATATATATATATATATATATATATATCCCCAATTATTTTAAGCATAAGACAAGTTAACTCTACTTACGTAACAACAAACTAGCAAAGATAATTCTGAAACTCTACAGTTTAACTCCATCCTCTACCCTTGTCACTTTTTGACTTTTTGTTGTTTCCATGTATATCCTTTTATACTATCTCTCTCTCTCTCAAAAAGTCATTGTGGTTAGTGGTTCTGATGTTTATCCTTAATCTTCCTATTCACAATATAAGTGGGTTATACACTGCAATTACACCAATAGAGTTTCTGTATCGGTGCACTTACTGTGACTGGAGAGTTGTATGCCTTTAGGTGATTTTTTACTGTTCCTTAATGACCTTCTCTTTCAGATTGAAGAGCTCCTTTTAGCATTTCTTGTGGGACAGAAGAAATGTTGATGTACTCCCTCAGCTTTCATCTGAGAAAGTCTTTATTTCTTTCATGTTTGAAGAATATTTTTTCCAGATATAATATCCTAGAGTTAAGGTTATTTCCCTTCAGCCTTTTGCTTATGTCATGCCACTCCCTTTGGCCTATAAAGTATCTACTGAGAGTCTGCTGACAGACACAGTGGGGCTCACTCACACGTTGTTTGTCTCTTTTTCTTGCTTTCCTTAGCACCTTTTCTTTATCCATGACCTTTGGGAGCTTATTAAATGCCTTCAGGTAGACCTGTTTGAGTTAAATCTGCTTGGTGTTCTTAACCTTTGCACCTGAAAATTGGAATCTTTCTCTAGGTTTGGAAAGTTCTCCATTGTTAGTTCTTTGAATGGAACTTCTACCACAATCTCTCTTTCTACACCTCAATAACTCTTATATTTATCCTTTTAAGGCTATTTTCTAGATCTTGTAGGAGGACTTCATTCTTTATTATTTTTTCTTTTTCTTTGTATTTTCAGAGAGCCTGTCTTCAAGCTCACTAATTCTTTCTTCTGCTTAATCAGTCCTGCTGTTGAGAGACCCTGATACATTTCTCAGTTTGTCAATTGAATTTTTCAGCTCCAGAATTTCTGCTTGATTTTTCTTTTTATATTTCAATCTCTTTGTTAAATTTCTCTGACAAGCTTCTGGATTCCCTCTCTATGTGGTCTTAAAGTTTGTGGAGCTTTCTTAAAGCAGCTGTTTAGAATTCTTTGTGTGAAAGGGCATACACCTCCATTGCTCTGGGACAGGTCTGGTGCCTTATTTAATTCAATTGATGAGGTCATGTTTGGATGGTCTTGATGCTTGTGGATGTTTGTCAGTGTCTCAGCATTGAAGAGGAGTTAGGCATTTAGTCTTTGCAATTTGGGTTTCCTTGAATTCATTCTTGAGAAAGCTATTTAGATGTGGGAAGGGAGTTGAGTGTTATGAGCTAAGTTTTTGGCCATTGCAGCTCTATCAGTACTCGGTGCCCCAAGCCGAGGAATGTTGTGACTCTTGCAGACTCTTCATGGTACTGCCTTGGTAGACTTGAGTAAGATACAGGAGAATTCCCTAGATTACCAGGCAAAGTCTCTCACCCTCTGTAGTGGGCTGCTGGAGTTGAGGGAGGAGTGATATGGTCACTTCCTCATGCCCATAAGTGTTAGGTCACCCCTGAAGCCAGCTCAGTCTCATCCAAAGCCCATGGTGACTGTTTCCTGGCTACATGTGATGGTTATTCAAAGCCCAAGGGCTCTTTATTCAGCAGGTGATGAGTTCTGCCAGGACTTGGTCTTTCCTTTGAGGGCACCAGTTTTTCTCTGGTCCATGGTGGGTCTAGAGATGCCACCCAGAAGCTAAGGCCTGAACGCAAAGACCTCAGCAGTCTGCTTGATATTCTCTTCTGCTGCAATTGAGCTGTTAACCAAAATGCAAAACCAAGTCCTTTGAACTTTTCTGCTTCCTTTAGCCAAGTAGAAAAAGACTTTCCCTGAGCTGCACTGCCTGGAGTTGGGGGAAAGCTGAAACAGGCATTGGCTGCTGGTATCTCACTGTATCAAGTGTACCCCAAATCCACTATCTCCAAGCAAGCACAACTGCACAAATTGCCCCAAGACTGTCATTTTTATAGGCTGACTTCCTTGTGAATATATTGTAGGCCCCAGGCTTCTTTTTGTTAGCCAGTAGTGGGATAGCAATAACTCAAATTTCTACCATTAGGATGAAAGATTTCTCTTGCTCAGGTTGGTCTAAATACTCCTTCCATAGTCACTGGCAGAATTCTGCCATGTGTTATGTTTCCCTATGACAGGGAAGCCCTGAGTGCCAATGCAGAGTCCCACAATCACTTTGGTCTCCTTCCCACAGACACATAAGTTCTTTCTCCACAACCCAGCAGCACTGCTAGAGGGGAGACCAGGGTGGTGTAGGAAATGCAAAATTGTTTTTGCTGCCCTCTTCAAGGCCTCTTTTCTTCATATACTGTGAAAACCAGGTGCTCATCTGATTTTTGGTTCTTCTGAAAGTGCTTCTTTGCATGAACAGTTGGAGGGAGGATCACTGGAGTTTTCTAGTCAGCCATTTTGTTCCACCTCCTACTGGTTCTTTCCACTTTTGGGGGGGGGGTAATAACACTCCACATGAGATCTATCCTCCTAATATATTTTTAAGTGAATACAGTATTATTAACTACAAGCACAAAGTTATACCACAGATTTCTATAATTTATTCTTTTGATCTCATCTTTTGAGCTCTCATTCTTGCATTCTTGCCCCAATCACACCAGTCTTCTTTGTTTTATTTATTTATTTATTTACTTACTTACTTATTGAGACAGTGTCCCACTCCATTGCCCAGGCTAGGGGGCCATGGCCTCTACCTAGCTCATAGCAACCTCAAACTCCTAGGCTCAAGTGATCCTTGTATCTTAGCCTCCTGAATAGCTGAGACTACAGGCACCTGCGACAGTGCCTAGCCAGTGTTTCTATTTTTTGTAGGAATGGGTCTTGCTCTTGCTCAGGCTAGTCTTGAAATTCTGAGTTCAGGGAATCCTCCTATGGCCTCCCAAAATGCTAGGAGTACAGGCATGAGTCACTGTGGCTGGCTTTCTTTGTATTCTTTAAACCATACATGTTTTTCTGTTTCCTCAGCCTTCGCAACTTAATGTTTTTCTGCATGAAATGGTTTTAGCCTTAAATATCTCCAAACTCTCCTATACATCTTTCAGACCCCTACTCAAATGTCACCTTTTCAAAGAACCCTTTTCTAGCCATCCTATTTAAGAATCTGACACCCATCTCAGTCCTTCTTATTTGATTTCTCTTAATATCATGATCACTGTCCATAGCAATATAAATATTTGACTTACCTATTTATTTTATGTGCCCCTCCTGTGGCAATTAAACTTCATGGGATTTGATCTCTTTTACTCACTCATTTCTAGCACCCAGAATAGTGCCTTGTTCATTCTAGGCACCCAATAATTATTTGTGCAATGAATACTGTATGGTCACAGTTTCACTCGTAATACCACATGCTCAGTAATACCTTCTTTTCCATTTATCCAAGTCAATGAATTCAATCACTTTGCTTTCTCTATCTTCCTTACTACCCAAGACTTGATTTGCACTGTCCCAAAGAAAATAAAATCACAAAGGTCATCAGGTCTTATTTTAAAACATTAGATCACATTGACTTTTTTGTATGAGGGGAGGAATGCACTATAGTCTTCAGATGAGAAACTATGTGTTCTCACTAAGTTGATTTTAGATAAATGTGCCCTCTATATAGGTTTGGATCACACAAAGGATAGAAGGATAGAAACTGGTCCAAGCATGACACAAGGCATTTGACTTGTGCTATTGTATTTAATCTGTACAGCCATTTTGAAAAATAGAGAAAATTAAAACTATTTCATGTAAGAGAAAACTAAGGCTTGGTGATAGTAAGTAAATAGAGTAGAATTCAAAACCTTATCTGCCTGACTCCAGTATCTATGGCCATGTTACCACATCACTGGAACAAGGCAATGAAACATGTTAGACACCAACACAATTTTTCAAGAATTTGGGCATCATCTTAAAGGTTATAATTTCTAGAGAAATATATTGCTTTATTTCTTTTTTTAAATTTCAAATTAACATGAGGGTACATAATATAAGGATGTGTATTTCTAAGAATATTTATTCCATGTCATTTATGAGTGGTAAGTAGAAACACTTAAAAAATAATAACAATTCTTCTTTATCTTTAGGTGAATTATGGGAGATTTGGGCTTACCCATGGCAAACTTGTATCTAAAGTCACTTCATTAACCAGTGTCACCTATTCTGCCTAAAAAATCGCTTTGTTGATATTATTGACAATTTGTATTCTGACTACTTAATTACTCTGTCCTAATATAATCAATCTCTTTTGTCTTACAAGGCCAAGGCAAAATTGTAAGACAGGCAAATGCTTGTGTGCTCTCCTATCACTTACTTTTTGGAATTTGGCTGGAGGACAAAAGAAAAACAAAGGGAAGATAGACTGCAAGGACAGCTGCCTACTCAGCAGACAGTCTGAGCCCTAAAGGTAGGAGGCTATCATCCAGGTAGGCCAAAATTCACTCCAGTACCCCGTGCGCAGCAGGCTTTGGGACTGTGTTCTCAGCCTTAAGGTCAGAGTGGTCAGTCACTTCTCTGTGCACCATATTGTATATTTCCTCATTATTATTTAATCTTCACAATGTGAAGATCTATTGTCAGCTCCAATTTACAAATAAGAGGTTGAGAACCTTGACTAAACTTAAACATAAAGGAGCTAAAGACAAACCAGGTCCATCTGACTCCAGAGTCCCTGCCCTTAACCACTGAACCATGATGCAGAATAGGAAAGATCCATGTCAGAGAGGGCAGCAGCATCATAGTTGCCAGGGGCCAGTTTGTGGAAGGGTAGAAAAGGGCCAGAATCTGCACCCTTTCTGAAGAGCAACACACATCTAAGTGTTACCAGCTAAGCATGTCAAGGTCCAGGGCAGGCTCCAACTTCTAACCAGGAGAATGCTATAGCAAGAAACAGACTATGGAAAAGACCTAAGAGCAAATGAACACAATAGGAGTAAGTAAATGCACATCAACTATATGAATGCCTTGGGTTTATTACAGGCACACCATTCCCCCAGCAATGTGTGATTTGATTCCACAAGTCAATGAGCATCCTTTTTTTTTTTTTTTTTTTTTGAGACAGAGTCTCATTTTGTCACCCGCGGTAGAGTGCTATAGCATCATAGCTCACAGCAACCTCAAACTCTTGGGCTCAAGCAATTCTCTTGCCGCAGCTTCCCGAGTAGCTGGGGTTTACAGGCACCTGCCCCAATGCCCAGCTATTTTTAGAGATGAGGTCTTACTCTGCCTCAGGCTGGTCTCTAACCCATGAGCTCAGGCAATCCATCCACCTTGGCCTCCCACATGCTGGGATTACAGGTGTGAGCCATTGTGCCTGGCCCCCAATGAGCATCTTGAGTGTCCAAATAATAGAGCTATTTGAGGGCTTACTTGTGGCTAAAAAGCTATAGAAGAAAACCTCCCAATCTGATACAAATTATCAAACACAAATATACATATCATTGACTTCATTCAACTAGTATTTCTTGAGTGCATACTATGTACCAGATACTTTTTCAAGTTTAGACTTTTAGGTTCTACTTAAACTTCACTATTCTAAATACGTATTTTTGTTCATATCTCTGATTTGTACCTATGTTTAACCACCTATATTCCTGAAATGTGTTTCCTGAAACTTGGCTGTAGTAAGTAACACATTTCCAGGTAGAAGAAGGGAAGGGAATCTCAGGGCCAGGAAAGATCAGATGTCCTGAAATGTGTAAGATCTCAGTCTGCTAGGAAAGTACATGGTAATTGGAGATGGTGGTTGCAGATGACAAAGTTGTCATCTTTCTTTTACTCTGTGGGGAAGCTTTCAGATCATAAAGGAAAATGATGTAGAAATAGTTACAGACAGATAGGAGGACTTTTATATTATACTTCATAGTACATTTATTCTACCTGAATCCGTTCAGCATTTCAGTCTATGTTATTCTCAGGAGGAATGTACATTGAAATCCAATCATTTTTATTTAGAATCTGTTCCAAGGAAGGTTTGATTTCTGGGAGAAAACCCTGGATGGATTCCCAGATTCTCCTCAATCTAGCCTTCTCTGACAGTGCAGTTTCCGCATTCTCTTTGATGTGAATTTTTAGAACATTGGATATAACCAATATTCAAACATAAGTTCCATAAACCCATCCAAAACCAAAATCAAATGTTTTCACAATAGTTCTCATTTTCGATTGGCCATGTCTTGGGATCATTCACCCACCTGACTAGAGAGGTGTCTCTTTTTGGCCATGAGAGCTTCCACAGGAAAGACTGTGGGCTGATTCCAAAGAAGAGTACCCACCAGAGAAGACAAGCAGGGCTAAAATCCAGCACCAGCTATGCTCCTAAAGTTACAGAGCCTGAAAAAAAGTCAATGTCCACCTCAAAAATAAAGCATCTGGGTTTTTTCCATACAAGGAAACTATTCAGTCTATTAATAGGTCTAGATAAGTCATTACTCTTTCAACCAAAAAGCACGAGAACAAGAAAGAGATGATTTCATCTAGAAGAAAATGAATTGAACTTTAGGACAATAGTAAAAATATGATCTTATATAAAATAATACAATATATGGAAATAAGTACCTGTCATATAATAAGTAGGACAATAGCAGCCACTTATTATTGGTAGTAATATTCATATTCTTATTTTCAGGGTATTAGGAGTGTTTATGTAACTGACTCTTAAAAAGTTAAATGGCAAATGTGTTATTTCACTGTAAATTGAATGTAATGTTTCTGATCTTTTAAAGAGTATTTCAACTCTCTCATGATTTTTTAATCTGATATAAATATGACAATGTCTTAAATTGTGACAGAAGTGGGTATTCCTGAGTTATATTATTCTCATTAATTTTCAGGATGTCAGAAACATTTCATAATTTTCAATAATATACAAATGTTCTCACTCCTAACATAGAAAAAAATAAAGCCTCGCTCCTGCGAGTGGAAGTAAGCAGTCTCCGGCACTAAGTCAAGTGTCAGAGATCTGGTCCTATTTACTCCCTGTGTGACCTTGAGCTAGTCACAAGAACTGGTCTGGATAATCTCTCAGGCTCTTTACTCTCAAATTTTACGACCAAGTCTATTTTTTGACAGCTAAAAAAGATGGGGCTAATTTTAATGCATATTGTCTGTCTTCATATCTTGCATATAACTGATGGCAAATGCCTAGAAGCTAACGTGAAGGGTCAAAAAAATGCCATCTGCCTCCATTACTGATTACATTATGAAGCTGCCTCTAGTTTTTTGTGGAGTTTTTTTTAACATTTAGTGAAAAACAGAAGTTGGCAGGAAATGTGTTGTAAACAATATCACCCCCACACATTTATTGAATAATTCATAACCAGTATGTGGTAGAAGCATAATTTTTAAAACAGTATTTTTCCTCCAAATACCTGGGTGTTCCAACATCAGTAGCAAATGATTTAGTTGGCATTACTTTGAAAATTACAGGGTTTAAAGATGATGTCTCAGACTCAAATTTATTTTATTCTTATCAATTTCCTTTAAATCAATGTTGCTGTTTTAAACTGGAATTAAATACGTGCCATAGTTGACTACATCCTTTTATTGCTTTTCACGTATCCTTTTTATTTTTTTCCCATTTTATTAATGGAATTGACAAACAAAATTTGTATGCATTTAAGTATGTAACATGATGTCCTGATGTATGTACACATTGTGAAATGATTACCACAATTAAACTAATGTTACATTCATCACTTCATAGAACTCATGGATGGGGGTGAGGATATTTAAGATGTATAATCTCAGCAAATTTCAAGTATCCAATACCATATTAACCATAGTTCCCATGCTATTCTTTAGAGCTGAAGACTTTACTGATCCCCCATAACTGAAATTTTGTATCTTGGATGAATATTTCTGCATTTTCCCCAACCCCTAGCCCTTGGTAACCACTTTTCTACTCTCTACTTTTATGAATTCTCCCTTTTTAGAGTTCACATATAAATTAAATTATGCAGGGGCAGGGAGAGGGGATATGGGAGGAGGGAGGGTATTTGGGGGGACCTCACCTAATGTGCATGATGCAATGGTACATTCCAAAACTATTAAGAAATGAGTATACTTGTGATTGATGTGTTACTTAGTTCAATGTAAACTTTTCACATTGTATATCAAAGCAGTACCCTGAACCCCATAAATGCATCAATGTACAAAGTTATGATTTAATAAAAAATAATTAATAAAAAAATAAATTAGATTATGCACTATTTGTCTTCCTGTGTCTGCCATTTCAGTAAGCATAATGCCCTTCAGATTAATCCATGTGATTGAAAATGGCAGCATTTCCTCTTTCCATAGCTGAATAATGTTCCATTTTACATATATCACATTTTTCAATGCATTCATCCATCCATACATACTTACGTTGTTTCCATCTTGACTGTTGTGAAGAGTGCTACAATGAGCATGAGAGTGCAGGTACCTCTTCAGGATGCTAATTTCATTTCTTTTGGATATATATTCAGAAGTGAAGTACTGAGTGACATTGTAATTCTACTTGAAGTTTGCTGAGGAACCTTCCATACTATTCTTCATAATGGAGAATCACATTTACACCAAGTGTACAAATGTTATCTTCTCTCCGTGTCTTCACCAACATTTGTTATCTTTTGTCTTTTTCATGGTTTGATATGAATTTCTCTGTTGAGTACCTTTGTTGGCCATTTGTGTATCTTCTTTGGAGAAATGTCTATTTAGGTCCTTTGCTCATTTTATAATCAGTTTTATTTTAGTTTAGTTTTATTGTGTTAAGGGTTTGGGGTATTTTGTTTTGTTGTTTGCTATTGAATTACATGAGTTTTTAAATATATTTTGGATATTTTGGCTACGAATCCCGTACCCAATGCATGGCTTATGAATGTTTTCTCCCGTTCCATAGGTTGTCTCTTTACTTGTTGATTGCTTCCTTGGTTGTGCAGAAGCTTTTTCATTTTATGCAATCCCATGTACTAACCTTTGCTTTTGTTTCCTGTGTTTTTGAGATCATAGCCAAAAAATCATTGCCTATACCAACAGCAAGGAGTTTTTTCCCTATTTTTTCTTTAGCTTTATAGTTTCAGGTCTTGCACTTAAGTCTTAAATCCATAGAGTTAATCTTTGTACTTGGTGTGAGATAAGGGTCCAATTTCAGTCTTCTGCATGTGGATATTTGACTTTCCCACCACCATTTATTGCCTTTTCTCCTCCCTATTATTTTATTATTAAAATTATAATAAATTTACTCCAATTTTTAACAAATTTGTATTGTTGTTTTCAAAATTCTGCCTCAAATAGAATCAGATATAATTATTCCTGATACTGCATTACTCTATATCACAAAACATGAATATGAAAATGGTATTACATGTGAAATTTTGCAAAGCAGAAAAGACTTCCTACTCTTATGCCAATTATAATTTTAAAGAGGCCTTAGCAACAACTATGTCTCAGATCTTTAATCTGGCATCATCTGTCTCCCAAGAAAGCTAATCATAGACGTTCCCTCCTTTAATTATCATCCCATAACTGCCTTCCTTTGGGAATCCAGGGTGCTTCCTGGACAGTTCTCCAATCTGCCACAACATATCCATGACATATACACCTTTTACAAGTATACAATAACATCTCCATATTTTCTGGTGGACTCGTGGGTAGCTCTCTAGCTTAACGAGGGAGTTAAGAGACTTAAGGCCAGTATGCATAAAAATCCTTTTTTTTTTATTTTATGAACTTGTCATTGGGATGGGGTGTCCCCCCTCATAAGAATCCCTTGGTTGCTCAGCTACAATAGTGACCTGACCATTCCTTTGTCTAGAAAGCCCTATTGCATTGTATGTCCTCAAGGCCAGGCATTGTGTCCACTTCTTACATGAGCTTCAGATGTTAACTATATTGGTTCACTAGATAAAATAGCTTTCTGCATAAAATAAATATATTTCCTGATATTCAGCCTGAAATTTTTCTATCTATTGACAACTATCATGATTAGCTGATCTGGAAAACTCTTCCTCCTTGTTATAATGTGCTAAATTTTTTAAAACGGTATTCATTCTTTCATTCATTCAACAGATATTTATTGAAAGCTTGCTGCTGTCTATCACGCATTGTTGCAGGTATTTTGTGAGTACACAAAAATTGACTATATACCCTTACAATGATAAGAGTATGACCAAAATTGGTAGTATTTTTCATATATTTTTATGGAGGAGTTGTTTTGGGGGGTGGGTTGCCTACTTTCCCTGTGAGTTACAATACTCTTTAATGCTTTGGCTTAAGAGTAAAGAAGCATTAAATTGTAAACCTATGGATAAATAGAGTAGACTAAACAGCTACCTAAAAATTTTTATTTAAGCCTCCCATGCTCATGGGCTTATTCTGCCCTCTCTTCCTTTTTCTCTCTTTCCCCTCTGCCCAACCATATTCTTAAGGTTTTTATTTGTTCACATTTCCTACTCTAGGCTTAATGACCAGAAATCTCCTGTCTTTGAGCAACATGTCAATGGAGGTAGAGTGAGTCATTAAATACATCATGCGCTTTGGGTAGATTACTCAACAGTAGTAACATTTGGGTTTTCTGGGTAGTGGACACTGAGATGAAGTTAGGAATGCAAGAGTGTTACTGGACTGTGATTTGTGATGGGGTGGGAAGGGGAAAGGAATACTTTCAAAAAATAAAAAGAGGGTAGAGACAAGATGAGACAGGGATAAAATAGGCCCATCATGCAGATCTGACAAAGTCTCTCTCAAGCAAGCCAACAGGAGGAACAAAATAAGTCTCTGTTGGGAAGACATGGCCAGGTTCTCATGCACAGTCATTGGCTATTTGTTGCCCCGGAAAAGCATGGCCTCTGCTACAAAACTGAAGCAGATCCTGGAGGCATCAATAGCTGGAAGCTGGGTGGCAACTGCATTTCCCACAGCTGAACGCCGAACTCTTCCTTAAAGGGAAATCCCAGACTGGCACCTCTACCACAGTTGTGTTCTTAGGAACAGGGCCCTGAAGAAATGGAATAAGACTCCTGAAAAGCAACATATGAGTTGGGTCTATAAAAAAAATCCCCCTTAATAAGAGGGATATAGGAGGACTCAGGGTGATCAGAGGAGAAACCAAGGATATCCCCTGGGTACCTAGGTCACAGAGGACCCCCCAAGACTGGTGAGTCTGAAGGGAGTGAAGGCAATGTAGGGAAGAGGGTTTCTTGAGTGATGTGCCCAGACTGTCTACCACACCAGATGTGTTGGTCATTCCCTAATCTTTTCTACATTGCAGCTACTTCATCTGTGCCATGTATTAATATAACAGAGTTTTGAAAATCAGAAATAAAAATAAAATTCTTGCAACGTAGTAATTCCTATTTATTAGCCACTATATGGTCATTATTATTGTTGCCAGTTGCTGTTTATTAAAGACCTGCTGATCTATTTCTGATTCGCCTCAAATCTCCAGGGCGGGGCTGCTGGAAGGGGGACGGACTAGCTGAGTAGACAATGCAGGCTCCAGAGACCAAGTGCCTAGCGGCAAATGCCAACCCGGCCTCCAGTGAGTTGTGAAATCTTGAGTGAATTATTAAACTTCTCAGTGCCTGAGATTTCTGATCTACAAAGGAAGGATAAAACAATACCTACCTTACTGGGGTTTCGTGAGAACAGGTGAATTAGTATAGGAACTGCATTTAGTATAATGCCAACTACCTAGTAAGATCTCAATAAATGGACCTATTAGTGTTCAGAATTATTTTCCTTAATTATAAAATTAGTACAAGTTTATTTTAAAGGCTTTCAAAATGGAGCTCTTTTTAACCAGAATAATGCAAAAGAGAGATTTATTTTGCAAAAAAAAAAAGACTAAACACTCCTCAGTTTGCACAATTGCCCCAAAACTGGTCTATAAAGCAGAGTTGGCCAAAATTCTACGTCCATGAATAGTAACTTTGGCACCTATTATGTTCCCGGCATACTATCTAAATTTTCCTTGGGCATTCCTTAATGACCGACAGTTTACTATAAGGAGAAAATCTTCATCATTTCCACAAAGTCTGAATTCTCTGCTTGTTCCTATTCAAGAAGCAATAGTGCATGCAATGAACTCAAATGCAACACTTTTATTGCATTTTATCCCCTGGTCTATGTTAATAGTTTTGACTCTAGATAACACGGACAGAATGTACAACATCTGGTCAGAAGCATTTCCAGTGATCTTGGGTTTTTGGCATCATGTTGACTAAACTGGGTAATTGTTCCTTTTTTTTTTTTAATCCAGATGTTTGGACTTCCTGGAGGCCCAGCCCAAGTGCTTTTGGAAAGATATAGTTATGAGCATCTCAAAACTTAGAACCTTATTTCATAAAGCTACTCATCAAAGTATCCTATACACTTAACATCATAAACGACACCTGATTTGTTATTCAACCACATTGTTAACTTAAAAGGCACGGAAAGGATTCTAGAGAAGCTACACTCAAATACATTACCAATGGGGTACAAAATAAAGAAAGAGCCACTAAATAACCCCATGTATTTTAGATCCAGACTCAGGCTCACCTCAAGGCCTGAAAGAGAAGTGGTTAAGTTTCTTGATCCTGTGAGCAGACTGTTTTCTGAACATCTTGCTGGTAGTGGGAATGAATTTACTCATCAGCAAAAAGTTATAAAAGCTGGTATAATCCTAAGGGCAGTCCACAAAAATCTGTTTAAAGGCACACTATTAAATGAATCCCAAAGCTCTGCCTCACATTTTCTGGGTCCTATGCATACTAGGACTTTCAGAAACTTAGTATTCTATTCCCAAAGCTGCTCCAACACAGGGCCCTCCTAAGGAGCAATCCAAGCTCCAGCACCACAGCCCCGGGGCTGAGCAGCTGTGGAGAGTGGGGCTTAGCCGAGGTCCTGCTGCTGGTCAGCTTCCTCCTCAGGAAAGCAAGATTTAAAACATGTGGGTTTAATGCTCCCTTAGAGTCTAATTTTATTATACCTGATATTTTCCCCTTTTAATGTCCTTCTAGGATTATTTTTTCTTCTTAGTGTTTTTGTGACCGGTCTTTCAATTTTAATAAGCAGTTACAAACCCACAGTGGGTCCAAAAAGTTGGTTCCTCCTTCTCTACCACCAACAAATTCAGTGGCTCATCAATGCAAATTTAAGAAAAGAAAAGGCTCAGGAAAACTCATGCATGCCGAACCTCCCAATATCGTGAAATGTATGTTTTGTACATCTTTATTTGTTCTCTCCTGGCTCGTTCTCAACTCAGGAATAATCTATTCCCGGAGCCTCCCTGCTCCCACCTCCATCTCCAGGCTTGTTATGTCTCTCTCCTCTGTGCTTCTTTGCTCCCTTATGCCACACTCTACAGTTGCCCTTCCCATGTTGCATTAAAATCTCTATTTATATAGCTGCCTCTTTCCTCTGCAACCTTCTTGAAGGCAAAAGCTTTGACTTATCTGTCCTTTGACCCCTGCCACGTAGCACAGTGCCTGCTAATAGTAAGAGCTCAAGAACTTTTTATGAATAAATGAGCATCTAGGAGATACCAAACACTATGCTGGATGGTTTACAAATATTTGAATTTAAATTATAACATTATAAATATATACATTTTCATTATAAGTATAATCAAATTTAATTCTACCAAAACCTTATGAGGCAGGTATTATTGGAGCCAATATAGAGAATTTAAATCAGAAAAGGTCAGAACTAGAATTGAAATCCATTTGACAGGGAGCTCTAAAGCCCAGTGCCTACCACTACCCACTGTTTGCATGAGCTATTGCCATAACAAGATGCTACATTAGTCACCTTTTTTTTTCCCAAAATAGTCATCTATTTATTCTCTTTAATTATTAGGTAATCAAGAATCAGTAAGATTTGCTTGTAATTATCTTGTCTTAGACATCACACTTAGGTGTCTAGTCAAGTATACATTTTTCTACTGATGTTCAAGTGACAGCATTAACCATGTAGCTTCAATACCATAACGGAGAGATAACTCCTTCAGAAATCTCAGAAGCCCTTTAGGATAAACTGCACAGGCTATATCTGGAAAGCTCTATCTTCCTTTTTACTTATAAAATCTGGGGTTTGTGTAGAGATGATGTGAAGATCCCTCTGGCTCCTGTGAGCACCACCATGATGAATTAATAGATGAAACAAAGTCTGTGCACACACGTGGAAAACATGACTGCTCGTATTCTCTGCAGTCTCGCACTTTCCATTGACAGGCTCCAGGATCACAGAGGAAATCTGGAATCAGAAAAAAGCAGAAAAGCAGAGCTCACTCATTTCCAAATGGCAACAAAATGACTGGAAACCAATTTTCAGGACCCTGGTGCCCTGCTCTATGGAGTAACAAGATTATCAAAGGATGAGATGTTGCTGCCAAAGAGAGGAACCAGCCCAGAAAACTTGGAAGGTCACTCCAAGACATGTGGTCAGAGCATGGACTTCCAGTGTGTGCCTTTGTCCAGATGCAAGGTGAGGTCAGCCCCCGAGGAACAACATGAAGGCTGCGGGTTGGCATAAGAGTGTGAGACACCTGGAAAAGTAAGGCAAAAATCAAAGCACATCTCTTGGTTAGGAGGAAATCATGTATGACGTTGGCTGGAGAAAGAAGGAGACCCTGGACTTCTGCCTTGGGCAGAAGTTGCTCTTACGGTGTCTGAGGTCAAACTAAAGCACATTTATCCTCAGAGACCTAAGCTTACTCAGGATATTGGGACCCTTAGATCATCACTGTTAGAAAGGACTCATCCATACCTACCAGTTTCAACCCCTTTGAATGTTTGCCTCCACTATTTTCTGTGGCTTATCTGAGGACTACAAGGAGGCAGTCATGTTCCCAGACAATCTACAGAGCTCAGCCAAATAAAGGATCCCCACCCTTATTCTCAGAGGTTCAAACTCTGCTGAGAATTTCTCTGCTGCTCTATTTCCAAATTCAGAGAGCTCAGTCTAGGAAGCTGCTTTGTATCTTTCTCTTGCCCCTTTGTAAACATAAAATCTGCTCCACCAAAGAGTAATTGGCAATGGGACTCTTTATGTGAGTAAAAATCCGTTATCTAAAATATGATTATTTAGCAAAAAGGAAAAAATATTTTTAGTCCAATAAACACGTGTTCTCTTTCCCTATATCTCCCCCACTTCTTTCTCCTTCCCTCCCCTGATTACTTTTTCTAAGTAATGTTCCATAAATGACAACAAGTTGAAGGAGGCTGTGCTTAGCATTATAATATAGCTGCAGCCTAAGATGCACAGATTTAAACAATAAAAGAGATTTTTGTTACTATTGAGAAGAAACAGTAAAAAGACTCTCACCTAAAAAACTCAACAAAATGAAAATTTTATTAAAATTTTTCTGAACCCCCTAAATACTATGTGAAATACTTTAAGTGCTATGATAGTGAAAACAGAATTTCTGAGTTGCAAATAATGGCAATCCAACTTAAATTAAGATATGTGAAGTCAAAAAAAGTTATTGGAAGATCTCTAAAGGGTTGTGCCAAACCCAGAGTGAAGAATATGCACTAGCTCAGAATGGAGTCAGGACTGGGATATCTTCTGACCCACAGGGACAAATAATCCTTTAGTCAATTTCTAGGGAAGCAGAAGCAAGTTGTCTCCTTCTTAGTTATTCATGTCTGTCTTATCTACTTTCTTTTCTCTTTTTTAAGACAGAGCCTCACTCTGTTGCCCAGTCTAGAGTAACGTGGCATCAGCCAGACTCACAGTAATCTCAAACACGTGGGCTCAACCAATCATCCTGCCTCAGCCTCCGCAGTAGCTAAGACTACAACCACCGGACATAATGCCTGGCTAATTTTTCTATTTTTAGTAGAGATGGCGTCTTACTCTTACCCAGACTGGTCTTGAACTCCTGAGCTCAAGAGATCCTCCCAGCTTGGCCTCCCAGAGTGCTAGGATTACTGACATGAGCCACTCGTCCAGGTCTCAATCTACTTTCTTGATTTTTCTTTGTCACTGCAAACCTTCCTCTGCTTTTAAGTTCACAGGACAGGCCATGGCCACCATAACCACTCAATTTTATCTTTTAAAAGATATTCAAATATGAATATTTTTATTAAAAATTATATTTTATTTAAAAATTATATAAAAGATTTTATATCAAATTTTTATATATGAATTTTATATTTTTAATTATATAAATTTTTTATATATAAATTTTATGTCAAATTTAATATCAAATATTTTTACTACAAATATTCAGAAATAGACATTTCTCTCAGTCCCCACCTAGTTTCTATTAGACCCACAAAAGTCACTAAACTAAGTAATTAGTAACATACAAACAAATTTCAATAACATCATCAAGGATGGTAAAAGAAGAAATAAATGATATCACAGTGAAACTACATTGAATAGCTCAATGGTTTGCAAACTCATGACTGGAATGACAAAGACCTATGAAAAATGAAAAATGGTGAAAAAACAAAGAAAAATGTTATTAAACATATGCATGTGCTGTCAGAGGTCTTCAAGACCCTGGAGCTGTTTGGTAGACCTGGTCCAATGCACTCAGCAGAACTAGCAAGTTTGGCTGAGTCAAAGAGAAAGAGAGGTATGAGGGAGGTGGGATGGGAAGAAAGTGGTGGTGGGGACTCCAACGCAGCAGAAAAAAGAATACATGTTTAAGGGAAAGCACAGATAAGCCTGGACATTTCCAGAGAGATTGGAAAAGGGTCCCCCTTGTGAGAGGAGACACCACACATACAGAAGGGAGCCATCAGCAAGCAAAAGAGCAGATTCTTCCCCCACACCCCTCAGATGGAATCAACCCTCCTGCTGCCTTGACCTCCAACTGCTAGCCTCTGAAACTACTGGTTGGAGAAAATAAATTTATGTCATTTAAGCCATCCAACCTTGGTACTTTGCTACTGTAACCTTAGAAAACTAATACAGCCGGGTTTCTGAGTCCTACTATAAAAAAAAATAGAAAAGAGGAGCAGACCCTGCTCTCATACCCCCGCTGTAACTGGGGCAGACCCACAACCTAAGCTCTGCTCATCAGAAGCCAGCTTTAAAGGCATTTGCCTCCACTTCCTAGAGTCTTTGTCTGCCCACCAACATCTCTCAAGTTCCCTAGTCAGGGACTGATTCTGTTGCTTTCAACCAAGAATCGCAACTGACATAGACAGTCTATACTTTACAAAATAAACGAATTTGGCAACAAAACTTAGACTGGAGAGACTGTTCATTGTTGGAGTAATGCAAAAAATATCATTTACATTCCTGAAAACAAAACAAAATGAAAAATCTATTCCAGAAGGTAGGTGTGAAATTGGCATTTTCAATGGTTCAAGAAGCAATTTTTGAGATATTGCCACTAAGAGTTTCCCATAAGTATTATGCTATATACTATAATGTCTGGTTTTCCAAATTTTTACTCATTATTTATACATTTAGACTTGACTTCTTCCTCATTTGACTTTGGCAAGTCACAGGTAAGGATTAGTGAAACTGCTGAGACTTTGCACAACTTGTTGAAGCATTTAAGTGCCTTTTCTGTGATAAGTCTTATTTGAGTTGTCTTCCTTCTTTGACAAGGAAGAACACAGTCTCATTTCTTTCTACACTACCCCACAGACCAGAATCCACAAACATAAAATCACATTGTCTCCAAAACCTCAGTTGACACAAACAAGTGCATGGAAAGTTTGGCACAACTTTAATAATTATATCTTAACAATGTCGATTAATAGTGCAATGCTGATTGAAGTAAATTTCTAATAGGGTAACTTTTCTTTGTCTTATTTGGTCAATACTTTTCATCAGGACCTACACAAAGATGTTGGAAGTATGCTCTTTAAATTAAAGAGGCACAAAACTGAAGGAGATAACCAGTGTGTTTGACGTAAGTTAAAATCTAAAATGAGATTAACACAGAATAAAAACAAAAGATGAATTTTGAATTCAAAATCTTGAATTTAGTATAAAATTCCCCTTGCAATACATGTGATTTTACAGTTCTCAAAGCAACCCATCTAACTGAGGAACGTATAAGGAAATTAAGATACAGTGAGCTTAAAAAGCAATACTCTAAGACCATAGATGTGTGGTCTATACATGCATGTGTATCTATACACATGCACATGTATGGACACATGTACATATGTGTATATGTGTATACATATGTATATAATAAAATAAGGATCAGACAGATAAATACTAAAGTATTGAATGCTTAGCTGGGGGGTGTTCAGGCAGATGAGGTGAAACAAAGAGGTAGCTCTTATTCTATTTTGTGTTTATACATGTACTTATGGCATGAAACTTTTACAGGAAGAATTTTTATGTGTTGATTGTGTAATAAAAAATTAATTAGCCAAGCAGGTAAGGTGCATGTTAATGACTTTGAAATTCACCTTAGGCTTCAAGGTAAAATTTTTATGCTCAAATTACAGGAAGAATTAGTCCCATGCTTCACTGAGCTAGTCAAACCTCATCAGGAAAAATGTATTTGATCCCTCGAAAATGTTTGCCAAAATAAGGTGTACACAAGGGGAAAAAAAATCATAATGGAGCAGGGCTTAGAATCTACTTCATATGTTAGGAAAAAATGGGCTGATTAACCCAAACAAGAATAAATTACAGAGCAATTAAAGACCTTGCAAATTGTTTTAAATGACATCTAGCAAGGTCAAACGTTTTAACTAGAGGGCATAACTAGAATCAGTGGAAGTATATGGAGATAGATTTGGGGTCACCATCAGAAATTCTAATAGTTAGAACTGCCCTCAAATATGATATCTCTCACTATAGGGTAAGCAACGCTCCATCTCGAAATAGGGATAGGTGACTATTTCACAAAGATGCTAGATGCTTATACTATAGCACTATAATTAGTGTTGTACTAACTATGCAATGTCTAGGCTCCTTTCTCTAACAAATTTTATTGGAAATATACTTTTTTCATAGATTCAAAGTATGATGCTCATGGTCTTTATTAGTTTCCTACAACTGCCATAAGAAACTACCACACACAGGGTTGCTTAAACAAAAACTCACTGAGGCTAGAAGTCTGAAATCCCAGAGTTCTCAGGGCCATGCTCCCTCCCTCCAAAGGGCTGTTTCCTGTGTCTTCTAACTCCTGCTGTTCGGGTGATTACTGTCAATCCCTACATTCCTTGGCTTGTAGATGCATCACTCCAGTCTCGGCCTCTGGCTTCGCGTGGCCTTCTCTCCTATGTCTGTGTCTCTGTTTATTCTTCTTATAAAAAAAGACAAGTTCCTGGATTTGAACTTGCCCTAATTCATTATGCTTGCATCTTAGCTTAACCAATTACATCTGAAAAGATTCTATTTCCAAATTAGGGGATATTCCAAGGTTCTAGGTAAACATCTTTGTTTGATTCAGGATACATCCAATTTATTATAAACTTTGAAACCCTGTATTTTGAGCCCATAATTCTAAAGGTAAATGGAAAAAACATATAGATTGGAAATGGATAGGATAGTAGAACTGCTTCATATGGGACAGGCAGAAGAACTTGAGGTCTGAAACAGAAACAAATATGAAGAAGTATGCTTGAGATTTTTCTGAATCAAAGTATAAGGGACCTTCTATAAAATTTATGTAATTTTTTAGATCTGCAATTTCTATATTCTTGGATGCCACATGGTACCATGCATAATATATCTCTGAAAATACATATATTAGCATTAATTCACATCTTTATAATCAACAATAATGCTACCAAGAAAGCCTTTAGTGTTTATAGATGTGGAGTTTTGGCTACCTCTCTATGAATAGCCATTTCCTGGCATCCCACCGCACAGAATTATTGAGAGCTGGAAGGATTCCCAGGAAAGTATATTGGAATTTACTCTATTTTCTCATTAAAGTTAGACAATTGCAGCATGTAGTATAAATTACACCTCTATTTAAATTACATGTTTTCCTTTAACCAAGGAAAAAATCTTTTTTTATTATAATCTTCGCAAATCTGTCTATAAATCCATAAATGAAAGGGAGAGTTTTTAAAATGTTCCCAAATAAATATTAGCATGAAATTTTGACATTTACTCTTGCTTCGTTGAGAAATGACTATTCCATATAAATGGTTTTTCTAGTTAATTGTCAGAAACTCCTGATAGAGTTTGTTTTCTTTGAAATTTAACTGTATTTATCAGACTACCTCTTAATTGTATTAAACTTGCTTGCTTTCATGAGTACAGCATAGTAGATTACATTTAACCTTTTTTTTTCCCCATGATTTCTATTGAAAGTCATATAGCAGCGTGCTGAGTGGTGGTCACCCCAATTCATATTGTGAAGGTCATACCCCTATTACCTTAGAATATGAATGCAGGTGGAGATAGGTTCCTTAAAGATATGATTCACTTAAACTGAGGCCCTTAAGATGAGCCCTAATCCAACCCAACTGCTATCCTGCTAAGAGGAAATTTGGGCCCACAAAGGAACACCAGGGAAGCAGACACACACAGTGAAGACATACGCAGAAGGCGGCCATATGCAAGCCAAAAAGAGGGCTTCAGAAAAAAATCAAAACTAAGGCTGGGTGTGGTGGCTCAAGCCTGTAATGCTATCACTTTGGCAGGCTAAGGCAGGTCAATTGATTGGGCTCAGGAGTTCAAGACCAGTCTGAGCAAGAGCAAGACTCCATGTCCATTAAAAGTAGAAAACTTAGCCAGGTACCATGGTGGGAGCCTGTAGTCCCAGCTACTTGGGTGGCTGGCACAAGAGGATCACTTAAGCCAAGAGTTTGAGGTTGCTGTGAGCTATGACACCACAGCATTCTACCCAAGGCAACAGAATGAGATTCTGTCTCAAAAAAAAGAAAGAAAGAAAAGACAAAAATTCAAACTTGCTGACCCCATTATTTTTACTTCTAGCCTCAAGCACTGTGAGAAAACAAAGCTTATGTTTAAGCTGCTCATTCTGTGGTTTTTGTTATAGCAGCCCCAGCAAACTAATACATCTTAATTTCTGGAACCTATGAATAGTACCTTACAGGCAAAGGAGTGAGGAGTAGTGATTTACATGGCAAAAGATGTGATTAAGTTAAGGATCTTAGGGAAAAGGAGCTTATCTTGGAATCTGAGTAGAGCCCCAAATGCAATTTCAAGTATTCATTTAAGACAAAAATGGAGTTTAGAGACAGATACATACAGGAGAAGGCAGTGTGAAGAACTGAGGTCATATTCTAAGGAAAGCCAACAGCCATTAGAAGCTGGAAGAGGCAAAGAAGGGGCTCTCCCTACAGGCTTTGGAGGGCAATGTCAACTTCTGGCCTTCAGGGCTATAAAAGAATACATTTCTGTTGTTTTAAGACACTGAGTTTGTAGTTATTTGATAATAACACCCCTAGGAAACTATTACAGAAGTATACTCAATTTCAATACAGTTATATCCTCATGACTCTTGCATATGGAGAGTTCCTGTCTTCAGAATATGCTGTATTTATAATTACACTGGAAAAAATTTCTCTTTTCTCATCCTACCACTGACAAATATGGTACTTTTAAAGATTCATTTAAGATTAACTCATGCGCCACAAATTATTTGAGAGTCAAAGTGTCTTATGACCTTTCCTTTCCTCAATTCTTCTAATCCATTTTTTTCTTAAATTTATTAAAGATAAAGACCCACATACCTTAAGTTTAAAAACAAATTTGCTTTAAATCCACATTAGATAGCAAAGGACAACCCCATCTACTATGTGAGGTAAAGTTCACAGCATCACGAATTATCATTTTCCTTTTCTTTTAACTCTTTTAACTTTTAAAGTTAAAATCATCTCTTTTAACTTTCATAAGGGTTGATCGTTGTTTACCATATTTTTTAAGTTTACAGAAGTCTGATTATCAACTACTAACAAATTAGTGTAATTTATCAAAAATATCTGCTAAATAAATACTATTTAATGTTTTCACAAAATGAAATTTTTCCCTGAAAGTGTGCTACTTAGTAGCTTTCTTGATTTTTGAAACTTTAATTTACAATCTTGAAAATCTAACTGTTTTAATTCACTTGAAGTCAAAGCTTAGAGACTGGATTGCCAACATAAATTAAATTTATCTTCATAAAATTAAATTTGCTTCAGTATAATTCTAGCTAAACATAAAATTTCAATGCTTAATAAATAAAAATTTTATTTGAAAAATAACATAATAGCTTAAGATGGTTCCTGTAAGCAAGGTCTATAAACTTCAAATTTATAAATATTTAATATGCAGCTACTTGCTGTCCTGTACACTGCTAAGAGTTAATGCTCTGGCTTCAGAGGTGATTAAGACATGTTGCCTTCAAGGAGTTAATACAGGAATGACTTGCAGAGAAATTGATATCAAATGAATGTGGTTTTGTAATTTCACACTTTGAGTCCTTACCAAATAGACCTCACGATTCTGGAAATATATAAAAGAAAGAGAAAATATTTTTTAAAAAATATCAAAATGGTATTCAAATGTGAAATTTTAACTCCCCTCATATCTATGACTATAGGTACCTATGTATAAACATCATGTGTATGTGACACACACACGCACACACATATATACACAAATCTCTAGTTCTTCTTTATACCAGAAATTAGCAGAGGGAGCCAATTGTCTTGAAACTTAGTAAATAAAAGGAATAGAAATATCTCATGAGTGGAAAACCAAAGTATGTCTCACTACTTAGAATGAGACTCCAATACTTGTGAAAGGAACCTAAAATTCCTAAGACTGAAAACTGGAGCTATGATTTATGTGAATCTGTGTAAGAAGATAGGCCTGGCCTTAAGGTCAAGAACAGGAAGAAACTTTCCCCTGGCTTGTTGACAGGATCTACAACGTTGCAACTATCAGAACAGGACACGAACTCAATGGAATTGAAAACAGAAAATAAATTTTACAACGCAACAAATTTTTTCTTTTAAAAAATTTCCATACAATTGATAAGTCTATAACCAACTTAATTGAGATAAAAAATGAGAGTAGATATATACAAATTACCAGCGTGGGAAATGAAATAGACATCACTACAAATCCCATGGGCCTTCAATTGATAATAAAGGCATATCGTGAATAATTCTGTGCCCATAAATTTTCTAACCCAGATGAAATGAACCAATACCTTAAAAGACACATTCTGCCAAAACCCACACAAGAAAAGATAGACTATTTAAATAGGCCTATAAAAAAAATTGAATCAGTAATCAATAACTTTTCAAAACAAAAATATTCAGAAATATTCAGACTTAGGTAGGTACACTGGTGAATTCTACTACATATTGAAGAGATAAATTATATCAATTCTCTACAATCTCTTCCAGAAGACAGAAGCAGAAATATTTCTTACCTCATTCTGTGAGACCAGCAATACCCCAAAAAGCTAGAAAAAAGACATTATAAGGGAAAAAATCCTACAGACTACTACAGTATCTCTCATGGATATAGGTGCAAAAATTCTGAAAAAAATTAACAAATTGAATTTTACAATATATAAAAAGTGTTACACAATACAACCAGTCTCAGGGATTGGGATGCTGGTATTGCAATCCCAAGTATTGTACCATTGGCTCAATATTAAAAATCACTTATTAATAATATCATTTATCAAATCACAAGCTAAGAAGAAAAATCATATACTCACATCAACAGATACAGGAGAAAGCATCTGACAATCCAATACTCATCTGTGATAAAATTTAATACCCACCTATGATTCCATGATAAAACCTCTCAGCAATACAGGAATAGAGAGAAACTTCCTCAACTGAACAAAGATCATCTAAAAAAAAATTTTTTAAACCCCTATATCTACCATCATAATCCATGATGAGAAACTCTAGTTTTTCCACTATGGTTGGGAACAAGACCAGTTTGTGCTGCCTTTCAACATTATACTAGAAGTCTTAGCTACTCTAATGAGACAAGAAAATAAAACAAAAGAAATATTGAATGAAAAGCAAGAAATAAAACTATTTGTTGGCGGATAACACAATGGTCTGCGTAGAAAAATTAAAAATAATTAGCAAAAAAAAAATCTGGATAATAAGCAAATACACCAGATTGCAGGATACAAGGCTGATACACAAAGGTTAATCATTTTATATAATATATGCCATCAATAAACACATGTAATTTGAAAATAAAAACAGAATGACATTTACATCAGCACCCCCAAAATGAAATACTTAAATATATATATTTTTTAAATGTGCAAGGTCAATATGAAGAAAACTACAAAAGTCTAATGAAGGAAATTTTAAAAACTAAACAAATGGAGAGATATTTTTGTTTACAAGTAAGAAGACTCAATAGTGTCAAGATGCCAGTTCTTCCAAACTTGATATACAGATTAAATGCAATTCCCATCAAAACCCCAGCAGTTATTGATATTTTGTAGATGTTAACAAACTGGTTCAAAATTTTATATGGATAGACAAAATACCCAGACTTGCTAATACAATACCAAAGGAGAAAAGTCTGAAGACTGATGCTACCCAACTTTAAAACTTACTATAAATCCACAGTAATCACGATGGTGTAGTGTTGAGGAAAAGGGGATCAATGGAAAGAAAGAGACCCCGGAAATATACCCACAACTGATCAACTAATCTTTGACAAAAAAGAACAGGCATTATCATGGAGAAAAGCACCATTTTTAACCAATGGTGCTGCAACAACTGAACATCTACATGCAAAAAATGAGTTACATTCTTCACAATTAACTCAAAATGGATCATAGATCTAAATGCAAAACATAAAACTTTAAAACTTCTAGAAAATAACACAAGAGAATACCTATAAATGCCCTTGAGTATGGCAATGACTTTTTAGATATAACACCAAAGGCATGATCCACGATAGAATTAATAAGCTACAGATTACATATGGTTTCCTTGGCCTCGCCAATCCTCATGTTGAAATTTCATCTCCAGTGTTGGAGATGAGGCATGGTGGGAGGGGTTTGGGTCACAAGAGTGCATTCCTCACCCATGGCTTAGTGCTGTTCCCACAACAGTTCTCTTGAGAGCCAATTGTTAAAAAGAGATTGGTACCTTCCTCTTCTCACTTGCTTTCTCTCTCTTGCTTCTTGCTCTCACCATGTGATCTTTGCACAAGCCAGCTCTCCATCTGCTTCTACCATGAGTGAAAGCAGCCTGAAGCCCTCACCAGAAGCAGATGTCAATCCTATGCTTCTTATTCAGCCTGCAGAACTCCAAGCTAAATTAATCTCTTTTATGTATAAATTACCCAGCCTCAGATTTTTCTTCATAGCAAGTGGAGGAGACTAAGACACTGGATTTCATTAAAATTAAGAACTTCTGCTCTACAAATGAGATGACAAGTCATACACTGGAAGAAAATATTGTCACAAGACATCTGTTATTTTTTCTTGTTGTTCAATAGAAGATTATCATCCAAAATATATAAAGAACTTGTAAAACTCAACAATAGAAAAGCAAATAACATGCTTCAAAAAGGGTAAATGGCCTGAACAGACACAGAAGGTATACAGATGGCAAATAAGCCTACAAAAACATACTCAACATCAGATGCCATTAGGGAATTTAAAATAAACAAGAGGGAGACACTACTACTACACACCTATTAGAATGGCTAAAACCCAACACGCTGATTCCACATCCTCACCAACATTTGCTGGAGCAACAGAGACTCTCAGTCTCCATTGCTGGTGGAAGGAAATGGCATGGCCACTCTGAAGACAGTTGGCTGTTTCTTATAAAATTAAACATACCCTCACCATAAGATCCCACAGTGACACTCCTTGGTATTCATACAAACTTATACCTTAAAACTTATGTACATACAGAACGTGCAGATAGATGTTTACAGAAAAGCTTTATTTATAATTGCCCAAATTTGGAAGCACCCAAGATGTCCCTCAGTAGAAAAAAATTGGATACATACACTATGGTACATCCAGATGATGGAATATCATTCATGTTGAAAAGAAGGGACTGTCAAACCATGAAAAGGGATGGAGAAAGTTTACCTGTATACAACTAAGTGGAAGAACCCACTTTGGAAAGGCTACATGCCGTGTGATTCCAACTATACTACGTATGACACTCTGTACATGGTTGTGTAGATATGAAAGGATCCATGGTTGTCAGAGATTAAGGGTGAGGGAGAGAAGAATTGGAACAGGGGGTTTCTAGGGCAGTGATATGACTCTGCCTTATTCTATGATGGTGAATTCATGTTGTTCTACATTTGTTTAATCCCAAAGAATGTACAACACCAAATGTAACCTTAATATAAACTACAAACTTGGGGCAATAATGATATACCAATATAGATTTATTGATTTTAATAAAAGTACCACTCTGGTGTAGGATGTTGGTAGTAGGAAGGATCTGCCTGGGAAGGTGGAGCAGGGGGGTACATCTGACTGAAATTTCCATGGACAGATGAGTGAATTAACAGCGTGTGGTCCATACATACAACGGAATATGGTTCAGCCTTAGAAGGAAAGAAGTTCTGACACGTGCTGCAACACGGCAGCATTTTGTTAAGTGCGGTAAGCCAGTCACAAGACAAAGACTGGAAGATTTCATTCATATGCAGTATCTAGAGTTGTCAGATTCATAGACAAAGAAAGTTTAATTGTGGTTTCTAGGAGCTTGGGAACGGGGCATGTCAGTTAGCTATGGCTGACATATCAAAATACTTCCAACTAACTAGCTTGAACCTCAGAAATTCATTCTCTCACAATTCTGGAGGCTAGAAGTCAAAGAACATGGTGTCAACGGTTTGGTTTCTTCTGCAGCCTCTCTCCCCAGTTTATATATGACTGCCTTCTTTCTGTGTGCTCACAGGATCTTTTCTCTGCATGTACAAGTATTCCCCGTATCTCCCTGTGTGTCGAAATTTCCTCTTCTTACAAGGACAGAGGGATTAGGCTCCACCCTACAGCTTTGTTTTAACTTAACCGTCTCTTTAAAGACCTTATCTCCAATAACAGTCACATTCTGAGGTACTGGGGGCAGAGTACCTCAGTGTACCTATAATGAAGGAAATGGAAAGTGCTTCATTGCATAATGGGGAAATGGAAAGTGGTTGTTTAATAGGCATTTCAGTTTTACAAGATGAAAAAGTTCCGGAGACATGATTCAAAACAATTTAAATATACTTAACACTACTGACTGTACACATAAAAATTATGAAGATAGTATCTTTTATGTGGATTTTACCACAATTCTCAATGAAAAGTAATAAAAAGATTTTTAAAAGATATATTGAAGACAAAAGAGGAGAGAATCAGTAAACTGAGAAGAAATTATTCATTATGAATAACACAGAAAAAATTGACTGCGAACAAAGGTACAAACAGAACCTTGGGAACCCTGGATAATATCTAACATTAAACATCTAAAATCTAACATTTTTATTATTTAAGTTCTAGAAGGAGAAGAGAAAGATTTGGGGGTGAGAAAAAAGTGGGGTTGAAAATAATATTTGAAGAAACTGACTTGGTGTCTGTAGCTCAGTGGTTAAGGTGCCAACCACAAGTACCAGGGCTAGTGGGTTCAAACCTGGCCTGGGCCTGATAAACAAAACAAACAAACAAAAATAGCCAGACATTGTGGCGGGTGCCTGTAGTCCTAGCTACATGGGGGCTGAGGCAAGTGAATTTCTTAAGTCCAAGAGTTAGAGGTTGCTGTGAGCTGTGACGCCACAGCACTCTACCCAGGGTGACACAGTGAGACTCTGTCTTGAAAAAAAAACAATAAAAAAGAAAATAATATTTGAAGAAACAGTGGCTGAAAAGTTCCTAAACATAGCAAAAAGCATAAGTATATGGACACAAGAAGCTGAATGAATCCCAAACAGAATAAATCCAAAGAAATTCACTAAGACATATCATTACTAAACTTCTAAACAGCAAAGAAAGGAAAATATGTTGAAAGAACCTGGAGAGAAATCATACATTACCCACTGGGGAATGATTCAAGTAACAGCAGATGCCTCATCTGAAAACCTGAAGGCAGAAGGAAGAATCACACATTTTTTAAACACTTCAAGGAATTATCGATCCAGAGTTCTACATCTAGTGAAAATATTTCTCAGGAATCAAAGGGAAATCAAGATACATTCAGGTAGACTAAAACTAAGAGAATTTTCTGCCAGTAGACTTAGCTTCAAAGAAAGACCAAAGGAAGTTTTCTAAGTAGAAGGGAAATGATGACAGACAGAGCTTAGGACTTCAAGATGAAAAAAAACAATTAAGTGGAAAAAATGGGTATAAATATAACAGACTATATTTTTCTCCACAAGTTTTAAAAATTATGAACATTGATGCATAAATCATAACATTATCTAACGTGGTCTTCAATTTATATAGAGAAAAAACACTTAACAATAGTTATATTTTAAAAGAAGGGAAGGAATATAGGCCTATGTTGAAGTAAGTTTTCCTATACTTCATTTGAAATGATGAAATGTTCATGCCTGTAGACTGTGATATACAAAGTACGTAAAGTATGTATATTGCAACACATAGAGTGGCCAATCATATAACTACACAGAGATATATACAAACCATTATAGATAAATCAAAATAGAATTCTAAAAATTGTTTAGGTAACCAACAAGGAAGTAAAAAACAAAGGAAAAGAATTAAAAATTTAAAAAAAAAACAGAAAGTAAATAATAGAATGACAAGCTTAAACCCTAATACACCAATAATTATCTTCAATGTACATATTCTAAATATACTAATTGTAAATACAGAGATGAGCAGAGTGTATTTATCTTTAAAAATAAGATATGCCAGGCATCCTCAAACTACGGCCCGCAGGCCACATGCAGCCCACCTAGGACATTTATCTGGCCTGCCAGGTGTTTTTGTGGCTGCTGCCTGTCCTGCTTAGCAGCTGACTTGTCCCGGGGCCCACAGTCCAACCCTCCAATGGTCTGAGGGACAGTGAATTGGCCCCTTGTTTAAAAAGTTTGAGGACCCCTGCCATGCTATTCATGAGAATCACTTCCAATTCAATAATATAAATACATTGAAAGCAAAATGACAAAGATATGCACGCAAATATTGATCAAAAAAGTTAGAATGGCTATGTTAATATCAGAAAAAGAAGAATTCAGAGCCAAAGAACTTGCTAGGGGCAAAGAGAGATATTATATAATGATAAAAGGATCAACCCATCAAGAATAAATAGCAATTCAAATAACAGAACTTCAAAATACATGAAGCAAAAACTTATAGAGCTAAAAGCAAAACTAGATAAATCCAGTTCACAACTGGGGACTTCAATACTCCCCACTCAGCAATCGATAGAATTACTGAACAGAAAAACCAACAAAATGAGAGAATAACTGATCACCACCACCGATAAACAGGATGTAATTTATATTGCTAGAACATTCTACCCAAAACAGCGGAATACATAGTTTTTTCAAGAACTCATGAGAAGTCAGCAAGTTAGACCAAGCCTGAATCACAAAACAAACTCAAAAAATTCAAAAAAACTGAAGTTATATAAGACATATGTCTTACTGTAATAAGATCAAACTATAAATCAATAATAGAAGGACAAGAGAAACCTCCAAACACTTGAAAATTAAACAATACAGTTCTAAATAATCCATTGGGAAAGGGGGAAATCTCAAAGGGACGTAAAACTGAATAAAATAAAAATGCAACATATCATAATGCATGGAGTACAGTTAAAGAAGTTCCAGGAGGTTAAATTTATGGCAATAAATCCTTACATTTAAAAAGAGAAAAGGTTTCGAGTCTATAATCCCAGGTTATATCTGAAGACACTAGAAAAAGAAGACCAAAATAAATGGAAATCAGACAGAAGTAAGGTAAAGATAAAGATTCGAAACAGGAACCTTAGAGAAAATCAATGAAACAAAATGCTTGCTTCTTCAAAAATCTATAAAATTGGCAAATCTTTAAGACTTAAAGAGACAAAAAGAAGGAAGACACAAATCACTGGTATCAGAAATTAACCAGAACACATCACCCCAAATTCACTAGCCATTAAAGGATAAAAGAACACTATGCACAGCTTTATACTCATACACTTGAAAATGTAGAAGAAATGGTCAATTCCTTAAAGACTACAACCCCCCAGGTGGCACCTGTGGCTCAAGGAGTAGGGCGCTGGCACCATATGCCAGAGGTGGCGGATTCAAATCCAGCCCTGGCCAAAAACTGCAAAAAAAAACTACAACCCCCCCTAACCTCAATAGAGATGAAGAGGACAATTCAAATAATTCCATCACCATTAAAGAAATTTAATTTGCAATTAAAATTTTCCCAAAAGGAAATCTACAGGCCCAGATGGTTTCAATAGAGAAGCGTACCAAACATTTAAAGAACCAGCACCAATTTTATACAATTTATTCCCAACTAATATCATAATCCCCTCACTACTCTGATAACAAACGAGACAAAAACAGTACAAAAAAAAGAATACTCTAGACTGATATATGCCTGGGCTTAGTCAAAAATCCTCAACAAAATATTACCAAATACTTCTCAAATAAATATATATATATAAATACATACATATATATCACTAGCAGGTGAGTAAAAAAAAAGTTCAAATCACTAATCATCAGGGAAATGCAAATCAAAACCCCAGTGAGATATCATGTTACCTGTAGTTAGAATGGCTTTTCTCAAAAACACAAACAAGAATAAAAGCTGGCAGGGACATGAAGAACTAACTGCTAGTGAGAATGAATATTAGTGCAGCTTTATGGAAAACAGTATAAAGATAACTCAAGAAATTAAAAATATAGAACTATCACAAGTTCTATTTTGGTGGGTTCTATTTGATTCCTCGGGAAACACTGATTTTCCTCCCTTTGATTCTGAGGAATCAAACAGAACCCACCAAACCCACTACTGAGTATTTCTCCAAAGGATAAATATTCATAATAATAAAAGGAAATCAGCGTACCAAAGGGATACTTGTACCCCCATGTCTATTGCAGCACTATTCATATTCACATTAGCAAAGATATGAACTCAACCTAAACTTCCATCGATGGATAGGAAATTGTACATATATACACACCCCACAATTTCAGAAATACTATTCAGCTGTTAAAAAAGAATAAATCCTGACATTTGCACCAACATTTGCACCAATGAACTGGAGATCATTATGTTAAGTGAAATAAGCCAGGCACAGAAAGACAAATATCAGCGTTCTCATGTGTGGAAGCTAAAGATGCTGATCTCATGGAGATAGATAACAGAATATTGCTCACCAGAGGCTGGGAAAGTGTGGTGGGGTGAGAATAGGAGAGAATGCAGAGGGCTAAGTTGATGGGTACAAACACTCAGTTAAATAGAAGGAATAAGTTCTAGTGTGATAGCACAGTAGGGTGACTATAGCTAACTACAGTATATTGTATATTTCAAAAATCTAGGAGAAGATTTGAAATGTTTCCAACACAAGGAAATGGTAACTGTTCAAGGTGATGGCTGTCCTAAGCTCCTCAGTGTGGTCATCACACATTCTACCTATATATCAGAATATCAAATGGGCCTCATAAATAGGTACAAATACTTTGTGTCAATAAAAAATGAACTATGAGCAAATAAAATTGAAAAATATATAAAAAGAATTACTCTCCACAAGCAAGTGGGGTTTATTCCAGATATGCAAAGCAGATTAAATTGAAAATCAATTTAATTCATTACATCAACTGGCTAAAGAAGAAACATATGATCATATAAAGAATTCAGAAAGAGCATTTGACAAAATCCAACACACACTGATAAGAAAAACTCTCATCCACTAGAAATAGAAGAGAATGTTTGCAACTTAATAAAGATCATTAAAGGAAAAAAAAAAAATCCCTGTAACTAACATCATCCTTAACGGTGAAAGATTGAACGCTTTCTGCCGAAGACTGGAAATAGATCAAGCATGTCTGATCTCACTGCTCTTACTAAACACATACTGAAATTTTTAGATGGTGCATAAGGCAAAGAAAATAAAGAAATCAAATAAATAAAAGGAATACAGATAGGACAGGAATAAATACGAAGCTATTTCTATTTGCGGATGATAGGATGGCCCACCTAGAAAATCTCAAGCAATCTCCAAAAATAAATAAATAAATAAAGCAACAAACAAACAAATACCCACTGGGACTAAATGAGTTCAGCAAGACTTCAGAATACAAAATGAACACACAGAGTCAGGTGGGTTTCTATATGCTAACAATGACAATGTGGAAACCGAAATTAAAAAGACATGATTCAATTTTTAATTATTACAAGAGAAATACTAGAGATAAATCTGAAAATTGTGCACAGTATCTATATGCTGGAAATTAAAAAGTGCTGATGAAAGTAATCAAAGAAGACCTAAATAAATGAAGACGCAGACTGCACTCACAAATTGGAAGATGCTACGACACCTCGAGGCCAAAGAATCGCTTAAGCCCATGAGTTTGAGGTTGCTGTGAGCTTTGATGCCACAGCACTCTACCAAGGGCGACATAGTGAGACTCTTAGTTATAGCTACCATAAGAAAACTATAACCCAATTTTAGCCCAAGAATATGGGGGAAGGGGAGAGGGAGGGCGGGAGGGGAGGGGAGTGGGGAGGATAGGTGGAGGGAGGGTGACTGGTGGGATCACGCCTATGATTTATCCTATAAGGGTACATGTGAATCTTTCTAAATGTACAATATAAATGTCTTAACACAACAACTAAGAAAATGACATGAAGGCTATGCTAACCAATTGGATGAAAGTATTTCAAATTGCATATAGAAACAATACACTGTACCCCATGAGAGTATTAATGTACACAGCTACGATCTATTAAAAAACAAATAATTTTTAAAACTTTTAAAAATGAGGACATCAATTCTCCCCAAATTGATCCATATATTTAATATACTTCCCACCAAAATCCTAGCAATGGTTTTTATATAATAGATAACCTTATTCTAAATTTTATATAAAAAGACACTAGGCCTAGAAGAGCTAAAAATAATTTTAGAAAAAAAGGAATGAAATGAAAGGAGTCACTCTACGTGCTGTCTTACTACACAGCTGTAGTGTTCAAGATTGTGTGGTATTGGCAGCTTGTTAACATAAATCAGGTGGATGAAAGTCAAGAGCCCAGAAGTAGACCCATACAAATATGCTCAACTGGTTCTTTGACAAAGGTTTAAAACCTGCAACAAACGGTGCTAGAGCTTTTTGACATTCAATGCCAATAAAATGAACCACCTCTAACTAAACTTCACATTTAACTCAAACTGGATTACGGACCTAAATGTAACATATGAAACTATCAAACTTGTAGAAAACATTAGACAAAATTATTTGGGCTCTAAGGTTAGGTAAAGCATTAGATTTGACACCAAAAGCATACCCTGTAAAGGAAAAACTGATAAATTGGACTTCATCAAAATTAAAACCTTTTGTTCTGTTAAAAAAAAAAAAAACCTCTTCAGAGTATTAAAAAATAAGGAGCAGGCTGGGAAAATGTATCCTTCAACCAGATACACAAGAAAAAACTTGTATGTAGAATACCTAAAGATCTCTTAAAATTCTATAGTAAAAATACAAGCTGTTTAAAAAATGGCCAAAAGATTTGAACATACATTTCACTGACAAGGATATACAGCTAACAAATAAGTATGTGAAAAAATTAATTCCAACATCATTAGTCATGATTACGGGAACACAAGTTAAAACTACAATGAGATATCGCTATATACCTATTAGAATGACTGAAATTAAAAACTAGTGATAACACCCGATGAGGCTGTGAAAGCAGAGAAATGAAATCACTCATACTAATGACAGTAACAAAAAACGGTTCAGCTCTGGTGCAAAATCAGATCAAATTCTTAGACTCTGGTTCTCAGAAGCCCTCATTTGTTTCTGGTGATAAGGACTTCATTCTCTTTCTTCCAGAAGAAACATTCAGTCAACATTTAATTTTGCATTACCTGCGTCCTCCGAAAGATACATACATACATAAATATGTAGATGCATAGAGATCAAGTGAAACTATATGTAGTTTAAAATAGAAACTTGCTTTATTTTTAAAAATAAAACAACATATCTGTGTGTACATATGTAGTATACACAAATCTGTAGATACACACACACAACTTTATTTTTAATAATACATAGTTTTTCTGAGAAGAAAGATTTTTGCTTATTGTGGTTTGGTGGTTTCTACATTTCTTAATTTGAAACATAAAAATATGATTTTATTTTTAAGAAATAAATGTAATTGATATCCATGTATCTTTGTAGAACTATATATATTTCCTACACTCATCATCTTTGATTTAGCTTTTTTTAAAAATGACAGTTTCAAAAATTCCTCTCCTGACTCTTTGTTCCATTCCTAACATTATCCATGTGCTCATTTTCCATTAAGTAAAATAGAAGCTGGATCTTTTAAAGCCTACCTCCAAGTTTGTTATCTGTTGGCTCCTGATGGCCAATCATTTTCTAATCTTTTCACATCTTTAACATCTTTTCCAATTTTGTGCCTCAAAAAGAAGTCATTTTCTAAATTCCAGGAGATACCTGGAGACAGAAATAGGCCAAAATTACATGGGCCCACTGCAGAAAGCCCTTGTTCTCCCTTAAGAAAATGTTCAATTATATGTAACACCATTTGAAAAGTACAATCAAATGGTAAAATTAAACTAAGGGATACCATTGTATCGATTTTTATGTCTTCCTTAGTTCTGTTATTTTGACGTCTGCCCTCTTATTAGTAGGCTTTCAGACTCAAAAACTCATCATAAAAGATCACAATCCCAATTTTCCTGACTTTAACACTCCTCCGAAGTGTGAACTTTTTTCTTTTTTATTTCTCCTGGTGGAGTAGGACTGTTCTAGTATTCGTAGTGAGTTTTCCCAATATTAGCATTCAATCTCCATCAGTTAAGATAACAAATCTTGGCACCACATCTACACTCAAAACTAGACCCTTAATTTTCAAGATACTATATTTTAATCAGTCATCAGGGGACTCTTATCTGTCTCCAGTCTGGCTGTTTCATAGGTAATTGGTGTTAACAGAGCACCAAGGTGATCTCCACTCTGATCTCAATGCTAACAAATTAGTGCATCTAAAAGTACACATATAAAATGACCCTGAGTGTCTAACCTGAGAAGTGGTGGAGCCACGGCCCAGTTTGCACAGACATAGGAAGGGAATCTTTATGGGCCTACCAGGAAAGGGGGGGTGGGGTGGGCAATCCATAGCGCTTCCATGTTTCATAGTAAAAATAACAAAAGGATCATCCCGTTTTATCCCCTATCACTGATCCCAAATTTCATCCTACATCATTATCAAAACAGCCAATCAAAGAAAAACACCAGGTCAGTATTTCTCAGCCTTTTAAAGGTAAACATGTCCCTATCAGGAGCTGAATCTTTAGCAGAGATTAGAAGGAAGGCATCTTCATTGCCTACCCGTAGTACAGAATGCCAACACTCCAAATCTAAGGAGAAAACTTCGGAACTCACGATGGCTTTGCATTCTCATTCCATAGGAAAGTGGAAACAAACCAACACTCTAAAATGCCGTCCTGGTTGAAAATGGAAAGCAGCACCTAAATAATCAACTTATTAGGAAGAGGAAAATGTCTTTTGAAGTAGGATAACAAGTGGCAAGCTCAGGTAGTCACGTCTGTGAAATGTTCGAGTAATAATGGTTGGATTTAACTGATAAACGGATATAGTACCAGTATGCTGATTAAAGTTTTAAGAACTAGAGCAAGGAGGCAAAGAGCAGAGGAGCCCTTGTGTGTAGCATTTGCTGGTTTCTGTGATGGAAATACTTGCCCTGTGGTCAATTTCAAGCTTCCAACATAAGGTCACTGGACATGGATTTGGAAAGAGACGCTGACTAAGAGCTCCCATTGCCCACATGAGCTGGTTCCAACACTCCACTGTGACCAAGACACAAAAGACGACTGTCAAAAAATACGTCCTAAATGCCTGTTACATGTCAGGCTCTACCTGGACCAGAATGAGGAGTTTAGGGAGAAAATACACATTTCTTTAGCCTCTATATCCCCAGAGAGTGACAAATACGGTGTGAATTATATAGTATAATCTCAAAACACCACTGCAGACAGAATTAGCAAATTCACCCTTTACTCACAGTGTTCACCATCAGTGCCTGTTCTTTGAGGTTCCTTCAGAATTCACCTGAGTTCACCCAAACCTCAGCCTGAATTTTTCAAACCCTCTAGCTGCTACCACTGATGCCCAACCAGCATTTCTATCTTCTCTTGGTCCTGCCAGCTTGTCACCTGACACAGCTCTTCTCAGCTTTGCATCTAAGATTGCTCTCCTGTACATTTTCACCAGCCTCCCCCTTCCCTGGCTCTCTCTGGCTTCCAGGGCCTTCCCTCTGAAAAGCACTCAGGGAGCTCCCACCCAGTCGTCCATACAAGGAGGACTCAGATACTTAGAACACTCTCTTACTTCTTTTTCTTCTTGATTTTGACCTTTTCTTTTTTGAGAATTTCCTGTGGGCCCAGTACAATTCATCCATCTATTCTTGATTCTGGCGTCTGGCCTTCAGTCTCGTTCCCTAAGGCCCTCGCCGGTGCTAAACACGGCTTCTTCCGAAAAGCCACTAAGCTTCCCTTATTGCTTCCAGCTCCTTGGGTGCATTTGTTCATTACCTTGGCATTTTGCTGAGTTACTCTTAGAAATTTCTTTTAATTAGTCATGTTTGAATCTGATTTTAAATGAATATTCCCTGAGGTGTGATACTGATTGACTTTCTTTTTTATGAACCAAATTATTAAAATACCCACTGATTTCATCTGCCTATAGTACTTTGAGACTCATCCTCTTTGAAACCAGGTTCCAATCAAAGCCACATAGTTTCAAATCACTGGATTATCTGCCAATGATTCTTTTTTTTTTCTTTCCTTTTAATTCAATCACTGTACTCCATTCTTTTGCAAAAATGTAAAGAGCAAGAACATGGTATTTCATTCTGCAAATTAAGTCCTAGAAGAAAATTAGGGTGGAAGCTATATGATTCACTTTAAGCAAACCCAATAGGAGGCATTAAAACTAAAGACTCAGAAAATGTGTAGGTGTTACCAACTGTACTAAAGTTGTACTCTAGCATTGCCGTGGAACCGTCCCCCCCTGCTTTCTATAGCTCTTTTCCAAAAATGCTAGGCTGCTGTAAAGGGGTCAGGCCCTGCTCTCACGGAGTGGAGTGAAACTAGGACACAGACCACATCTAAACTCCAAGCTCAGTCAAGTCAAGCAGCGGTGATAAAGAATTGAGGTGAAGTCACCTGCTGACGTGGGGAATTTGACCTTTGGGATCTGTGAAGGTAGCCTCTGCAGCAGCTCTAAACTGGAACAGGAGGCCTGGGAGTCTGAAGCATTAAGTCACAGCACAGAAGTGAAGTCAGGGAGCAAAGGGAAAATCTCAGTTTCAGCCTCAGAAAGAAGGCAAAATTAGAGGAGCTAATTTACCACAGAGGGGGCAGCCTGAGGTCTGGTACCACTGACACACAGAAAGCTGTACATCTTTAGTACATACAACTTGCCGATTTTGAGCATATCCATCCATGAAACCATCACCACAATCTATACCATAAACATATTCCTCACCTGGAAACTGCCTCCTGCCCTTTTTATTATTATGGTTGTGTTAAGAACATTTAACATAATACCTAGCTCTTAGCAAATGTCTAAGTACACTGGTGGGAACATTTTCAACATACGAGGGTCAGGCAATTAAGTGTGGGAACTTATCCTAGAAAAAGTGCTACATACCCCATTGCTGAATATCACTGTGGTTGCCGGAGGGCCCAGAGGGGAGTACTTTGAAGGTGACTGATAGAATCAGGTGTACCAGCCTAAATAAACTTGACCCACCTAGGCAGGGTCATGTTCTCGACCGGCCCAGGAAGGGTCAGACTCACATCCCTCCCAGGAAATAGGAATGCCACCAACTGCCACGCTCCCTGACCCTTTTTATCCCCATCCGCCATCACCCACATGGGGACTTCCTTTCTTGACTTCACCCCACCTGCATCCAGGTGGAAATAAAGACCACATGATTTCTATAGAATGGGGATTCCATTTTCCTTTGTTTCGTGCCTTGGAATAATCTTTCTTCCTTGGGTTCAGACCTTGCCGTGACCATTCTGCAATGAAGTATGTAGCAATTTCTCTAGGATGAGTTCCCCAATTTAATTGTCTGACCTCATATGCTTGCAATTGAGTTAATACCTGCTACCCATAAAATCTTTACAGAAACCAAATTTCTTAAAGCCAAATGCATTGATATCATTCAAATTTAGATACAAATTCATTTTTATATTTTCACATATGAATCTACTGTTTAACACTTAAGAATTAGGTCATTATTTCTGTATGGTGGAGCCTTATAAAAAATGGCTGATAGCTGATGGAATTTTTATGTTATTGTTTGAGATGCATTGAGGGTACAAAGAATTAGGTTACACTGATTTACATTTGTTAGGTAAAGTCCCTCTTATAATTGTGTCCCACCCCCAAGAGGTATGCCATACACCGTGACCCTCCTTCCCCTCCCTCTTCTCTCCCCGCGCCCTCGTTCTCCTAGTCCACCCTTTGTATTAACTCATCTACTGCCTTCATATTAGAATTGAGCACATTGGATTCTTGCTTCTCCATTCTTGTGATATTTTACTAATAAAAATGTGTTCTACCTCCATCCAGGTTAACATAAAAGATGTAGTCTCCATCTTTTTAATGGCTGAATAGTATTCCATGGTAAACACATACCACAGCTTGTTAATCCATTCCTGGGTAGATGGGCATTTAGGCTATTTCCACAGTTTGACAACTGTAAATTGAACTGTGATAAACAGTCTATTGCACATGTCCTTGTGATAGAAAGATTTTTTTTTTTCTTCTGGGTTGATGCCTAGTAATGGGACTGCAGGATCAAACAGGATGTCTAATTTGAGTTCTTTGAGAATTCTCTCCTTCCTTCCAAAAAGGTTGTGTTAGTTTGCAGTCCCACCAGCAGTGTAAAAGTGTTCCTTTCTCTCCACATCCACGCCAGCATCTGCAGATTTGAGACTTTGTGATGTAGGCCATTCTCACTAGCTGATGGAATTTGGCACTCCAGACAAATTTTAAAAACAAAAACTAAT
>CAUYQV010045241.1:0-37932 GCA_963574575.1 Galagoides demidoff
CCTGTGGTCCCAGCTACTTGGGAGGCTGAGGCAGGAGACTCGCTTGAGCCCAGGAGTTGGAGGTTGCTATGAGCTGTGATGCCATGGCACTCTACCCAGGGGGATAACTTGAGGCTCTGTCTCAAAAAAAAAAAAAAAAAAGAAATTGGACAATATTTAAATAAATAGATTTTTTGCTTCCATAAGATTTTATGTCCCTAAATACTGTTCTAGCATTTATTATGTAACTGCCTACCTTCTTAAGTCTTACTCCTGGGAAGATTTGTGGGTGGGGGAGTGGCTCTGGGATTGGAAGACATTTGGTCATAAGTTTGCCAGTATTCAAACAGGCAATTTTTAAAAGTAACACACATGGCTTGGCACCTGTGGCTCAAGTGGCTAAGGTGCCAGCCACATACACCTAAGGTGGTGGGTTCGAATCCAGCCTGGACCCGCCAAACAACAATGACGGGTGTAACCAAAAAATAGCCAGGTGTTGTGGTAGGTGCCTGTGGTCCCAGCTATGTGGGAGGCTAAGGCAGGAGACTCGCTTGAGCCCAGGAGTTGGAGGTTGCTGTGAGCTGTGATGCCGCAGCACGCTACCCAGGGGGACAGCTTGAGGCTCTGTCTCAAAAAAAAAAAAAAAAAAAAAGTAACACACATGTAGCTCTTATAGGCATTTTTGGGGGGTGGTTGGTTTTTTTTTTTTTTTGAGACAGAGTCCTATTTTGTCACTCTCTGTAGAGTTGTATGATATCACAGCTCACAGCAATCTCAAACTATCCATCTTAAGCGATTCTCTTGCCTCAGCCTCCCAAGTAGCTGGGACTATAGGCACCCGCCACGATGCCCAGCTATTTTTAGAGGCGAGGTCTCACTGACTGGGAGGCATTTGGGAAGCCAACTTGGGAAATGGCCAAGGGTAACCCCCAGAACATCAGGAGACCTGGCAAAGTGGGGTCTGTGTAGCAGGGGCCTGGCTGGGGACAGGTGCACGTTCAAACTGGGTGAGGAGAGTTTAATACTGGGACTCTTTACAAAGCAGTGGGCAGGAATGAGGTAAAGGAGCCAGGCCCAGTGTAGCAGCCTTGGGATAACAGCAGCGCAGAGCTGTCATAGCTGAAGTTATGGGAACTGGAGAGAACAGCTGTGTGCAGGGGACTGTCTGGTAGAGCCAGCCAGCTTGCAGTGACCTGGTGAGGCCGGAGCCACAGGCCAAGTACCTTGACTCACTCTCCTCCTTCCTCAGCCAGGGCCTATTGTTGGCTGAATCCTATCAGAAGACAGGGCCAGGAGCCATCACAGCCCCTGGAGCAGGGAGTAGGGCATGGAAAGGTGGTGTTGGGGGCTGCCCAATGCTAAGCTCTCTGAAGGTCAGAGAGAAGGGAGGCAGTTGCCAGAAGAGAGTTTCCTAGAGGGTGTGTTTATCATCCTCTTTCTGCCTTTGTGACTATATTGTCAGCTCAGCCTTTGTTTTTGTCTGGGTCCTCAGGGCCCACGTCCAGGGGGTGGCCCTCATGTGCTCCTCATGTGCTTTCTGGGTTGACAGAGACCTCACTCCTGGGCCTGACCACCCAGCCTAGCCTCTGCCCCACCCCTTACATAGGCCCTGAGCCCAGCCAGGGAAGGAGTGGGAGCCGGTGGGGCTCATAACCCACACTTGGTATTGTAAGTCTCACTGGTCTCGCCTTGAGCTGAGGCAGCCACCCTGCTCTGCAGCAGAACCAAGATTCTGGCCTGAGTTTTTGGAATATCAGTATCAGCCCTGTTGTGTTTGCTGGGGTGACGTGCTCGGACTCTCAGCCCCCGAGGGTCATAAGAACGCCTTGTATACTTTAAAAGCTTTCTCTTTCTTGGCTGCTTGGGATTAGTTGTCATCCTAATTGCAGAAACAGCTTTGGACGAGTGTGTTGTACAACTGGATCCAGACGACGGTGAAGTGGAGCCAAGTGTGAGGGCACGTGGTGGGGAGGGGTGGCTCCCGGGGAGGAGGCCCAGCTGTGTGAAGCCCAGACATGGCAACTGTCAAAGCTCAGACTTGGGAGGGGTACAGAGGGCTCTGCCACGGACACCCAAATACCCAGCCTAGAGGTGTGGCCTGACCCAGCTTGCAGAGTTCATTGTCTAATTCTAGCAGTGCCAGCGCATGCCCTGGACCCTTTGGTCACTCTCAGCCCTGGACCAGTCTAGGTTGTGGTAGGGAGAGGAATGCCCTGAGACATGGGGTAGTGCCTCATAGGGAACACAGCTTCCCTTGGCAGTGGAGCCAGCGCCATTCCAGGCCATGTGTTTTCCCGGCACAAGGTTTGAGTTCGTGGGGACTCTAGACTCCAAACAGATGTTCCTTCTCTTCCTTCCCTGGAGTAGGGGGTGGTGATAGAGGCTGGTCTGGGCCTTGCCTCCCTCTTTCCTAGAGCAAACAGCAGGGTAGAAACCTTGGCCCTGCATCTCCTTGGCCTGAGCCTGTTCCTGGCTGGAGAGAGGAGGATGCTGCGATGAATTTTTGTTTTTCTGCTGACTTGAGGGGGCAGGGAAGGGCGTCCACAGCAGGCCTATGTGTGGAGCTTGCTCAGAGACCAGGGAGGCACCTCCCCTCATGAGTCATCCATGAGATTATCTCCCAGGTACGTGGGGGAGAGGGCTGCCTGCCTGGGGCCCCTTGGGAGGAGGGGACGGCCAGAGGAAGGCAGCTTGGATCACTTTTTTCTTGGACAATAGGCTAGTTAGAAAAGCTGGCAAGAGAGTGCCGGGACACCTGCTTGGGGACTCAGGTTATTGTTGCCTTAAGGAGATATTCTTTAGGTTTGCCAGTGAAAGCTAAGCAGACATGTGGGGCTGTTGGAAGCCACCTAGAGCTACACAGGCAGCAGGACAGAACTGAGAAAGGCCCTTTGCAGGGGCAGGTAGTGTGGGATGAGTGATGCCTGGGGTCTGATGAAGACTGACCTGGGGTCCCCAACCATAGGTCCACTTGGAATCAGGAAGGAAACGTTTCCAGACCCTTTCATGAGCAATTGCCTTAAGGGCCCAGAGACACATCAGGGACCTTTGGAGTGAAAGTGGCATGTGCTGCCCTTCCCCCCCTAATAATTTATGGTCTCAGAGATTCCCTGTGGCCTAATCTGTGTGAGTGATTCGGTGTTGACAGCGTAGTGAGCTTCCCTAGCTTGACAGGTGTTCTGGGCCTGGAACAGGGAGGACCAGTCCCTTTTATGGAAGGGGCTGAGTCGGGCGGGCGCCTGACCCTCCTGCACCCTTCTTTCGCTCACTGCAGAGCAGAGTGCAGGACGTGCGGCCTCAGGCTCCCCGCTTGCCCTGTAGGGAATGTGTCCTGCTCTCAGGTTACGCAGGGAGCAGAAGGGGCTTCCAGGCTATTTGTAGTGCCCATGTGTCTCTGTCTAAAACCAGACAGGAGGTAGTAGTAGGAGCCCTGTCATCCTGGTCTGCATTTAGAGCAGGCTTCAAAAAATAAAAATAACCCCCTGCCATTCTCTCTTCCACCTCTCTTATAGGCTAGCCCTGTGGCGGCTGAAGTTATAAGAGGTAGATAGGAGCAGGAGAAAACCTGGCGGGAAAGGTTTTATGCAAATCTTCTTTAAAAATGGTGGTCAGCCCGTGTCAACCCTGGTTCTTGCTGTGCAGTGATTTAGACTTTCTTCTTCAGACTTTTTCATGTTGTTTGAATTATTGAAACAAACTTGCATTGTTTTTACTAAAGCAGTTTGTGTAATAAGTTTAAAAGGCACGTGGGACCTCTAATATTTTGATACTTCAATCTTATCCTTTCTCTGGCATTTTGTTTAATCCATGTCGGCAGCTTGTAGGAATCTTGTTGTGATAGGCTGAGTATTCTGTATCTGAAATGCCCGGGACCCAGAAGTGTTTTGGATTTCAGAATTCTTTTGGATTTGGGGATATTTGCATTATCCTCACACATCCAAAGTCTGAAATGCTTCACAATCTGAAACTTTGAGCGCTGACGTGATGCTCAAAGGAAATGCTTGTTGGAGCCTTTCAGGTTTCAGATTTGAGATACTGAACCTATACTGCTGTAGCTGGCACCGGAGTTGCTCCAATGGAGAGTGCTGGCTGTGTGGGGACAATCTGGGGTGCAAAAGGCAAGTGCTCTTTTTTTTTTTTTGGTTGCAATTTGGCTCTGGGACTGGGTTTGAACCCACCACCCTCAGTATATGGGGCCAGCAGCCACTCACTGAACCACAGGCACTGCCCAAGGCAAGTGCTCTTGAGGGCCTGGCGTGGGCCATGCTATGGCCTCAGAGCCAGGGATGCGCTCTGCCTGTGGGAGGGAGAATTTGGAACTCTGCAGGGCAGGAAGTGGGTGAGGGCAGAGGTGGAAGCAGGAAGGAAAAGAGGGAGCTAGGGGATGGTGGCCGCCTCTTGCATATTGCTACTCCCCTTGTCGGGAATCCCCACACTCTTGTGAGCTCAGCTTAAAGATAAAAGTGGTGTGGGGTGAGGTAGGGTGGGGACCCAGATAGGTTATGGCCCAGGCCCCTGGTTGCCTGCTGGGGAGGCCAGTGCCTTGCTCACAGGCAAGGAGGGTGATACCAGGGCAAGGCCTCAGCTCACGTCCTCACTGCCACCCTGATCTCAAAGACTCTGCCTGGGCAGTGCAACCTTTAGAATAGGGAGAAGGTGGGTGGGCTTGCTCTCCTCCACACAGGCTGTACAACCCCTGGAGAATGCAGGTTCTGAGCGCCTCCTGAGAGGTGGACTAGAAAGGAACTAGAACTTAGAACAGGAGCGGATGTTGGGTACCCTTTAGGAATGGTGGAGGAACCAGAGATACGTGTATTTAAAGACATGGCCGTGAAGGTTCTCTTCCAACATGTAAAGGGCTCTTTTTGTAGGGGAATAAATTAGGCTGAGGATAAATAGCCTTAGGAAACCAAGAGATGGAAAGTACAAAGAGGTACAATAGCCTAAGAAACCAGGAAGAACTTTTTCATGATCAGAACCATCTGCAGAGGGGTTTGAACTGTCCTTGGAGGGAAATTAGATTCTCCTGTCCCTGCACTCGGAGGTGAACAAGCCGAGACAGGGCCTTTATAGAGATGACTGGTGCTTAGGCAGGGGGACGTTTGGGTTCTCTCCCAAGGTGGAGGCCCTGGGGTTCTACTGATGTCCTTATTTAATGTTCAGGGCCACTGAGGCTGCTGCTGTCAGTGTGGTTGACCTGGGCACATGTGGAGCCTGTTTACAAACCTGGGAGCCTCTGAATAGCAGGCCTGGGAGGCAGGGAGGAAGGGAGGGGAGGGGAGGTGCTCTCCCTGTGCCACAGGTGGGGAGGGCCCTAGATGCTAAATGATAGCTCAGGAAGGTGAGTTCAGGTCCCTGGCAACTCCAAATAACTCAGATTTTTCATCCTTTACTGTCGACAAAGCACCTTTGATGCCTGCCCTTATCAGAGGGCTGACTTCCTTAACACAGAGCCCTGCCCCTGCCTGTCCTAAGGAGAGAGGGTGCCTGCTCCTTGGCCCAAATGCAGTTGTTACCCCATGAAGCCACTGGATTCCCTTACAGCACACCCGCTCCAATCCTGAGGGGGAGGTGCGGATGGGATCGGGGCAGATGTCTCCATTTCGCCTTGACATTTGGTTTCCGATAGGAGGCCTGGCATCTGGCCAGCACGGCAGAGCAGGGCCGGGTGATAATGTTACAGTCTTTGTCTCTGGAGTGCACGGCCCAGGGCATTGCCCCCATGCCACTGAGAGAAAGTGCTGAGTGAATTGCACTGGCCTGGCTCATAGGCTCTGGCATGGGTCAAGAGGGGCCCTCCCTTGCTCACTGGGTCTTCCCTCTGGTGGGCTCTCTGGAGAGCAAGGTGTATAAAGACCTATGATGGGGTGGCTCGGCGCCTGTGGCTCAAGTGGCTAAGGCACCAGCCATATACACCTAAGGTGGTGGGTTCGAATCCAGCCCAGGCCCGCCAAAACAACAATGGTGGTTGCAACCAAAAAATAGCCGGGTGTTGTGGCGGGCACCTGTGGTCCCAGCTACTTGGGAGGCTGAGGCAAGAGACTCGCTTGAGCCTAGGAGTTGGAGGTTGCTGTGAGCTGTGATGCCACAACACTCTACCCGGGGATAGCTTGAGGCTCTGTCTCAAAAAAAAAAAAAAAGACATATGATGGAGTCACAACCTCCCAGCAAGCCCACTGGGAGGGAGAACAGAGTCGAAATTCCGATTTTCTGCTGAAGAAATGGGCACAGAGAGATGAAGCTTTGGGGGAGACTGAACCCTGCTCTTTAGATTTTATGTTCAAGTCTCTTCTCTCCAGGATCCACTCTGCTTCTTAAAGCAATGTCATGGTCAATAATAATCTGTATTATCTGTTGGGCTCTTGTGATGGGCCAGGTGCTAGTCCAACGAACATGCATAAATTAGCTCACGGTCCTCACTCCACTCTGTGTGGTGGCTGTCATTCCAGGTGGGGAAGCTGAGGCCCAGAGAAGTGTGTTGCCCGGAGTCATACAGCTCCTCAGAAATGGAGCTGGGATTTGAACTCTGAAAGTCATGTACTTAAGAACCAGAAAAGACTGGGACCCCTGAAAGGACAAAAACACACACAGCTGGTGAAGGAAGGGCACTGACAGTTGGGCCAAGCACATTGTTTTGTTTCTGCCCTTTTGATTCTGCCTGATCACGTTGGGCAGGTTACATCTGATGCCCAGGGGACCCACGCATTCTGTGACCTGAGCGTCAGAGCACAGGGTGCATCCCTCGGTATCCCAGAGGCCTTCTGCTGTTAGGTCAGGACTCAGTGCTGAGGTTTGCCTTCATCCTCCCTCTGAGCCCCAGCAAAAGGCCACAGCAGATTCATGAGTTTATGCCAGTGAGCTACAGTTAAAGCAGCATTTCCTCAGGTTGAGAGTGGCAAGATGATCTTAAGCAATTTTTTAAACTGCCAATTATGACCCATGAGTAGATTGCGAAATCAATTTAGTGCTTCATGACCAGCATTTAAAAAATAGGAGGAAAAGAGAAATAAACATGACATATCATAGAGAAAATATCAGTAGTAGTGAAGGTATTTCCACGGAACTTCATTTGCACATATGTGTATGCGTGTGCTGAATCATGATGAAAAATATCTTACTATGGGTTATAGTAAAAAAAGTTTTGCTAGGCATAGTGGCTCATGCCTGTAATCCTAGCACTTTGGGAGGCTGAGGCAGGTGGATTGGTTGGGTTCAAGAGTTTGAGACCAGCCTGAGCAAAAGCAAGATCCCATCTATACTTGAAAAAAAATGGCCAGGTGCTGTGGCGGGCGTCTGTATTCCCAGCTACTTGGGAGGTTGACGCAAGAGAATTGCTTGAGCCCAAGAGTTTGAGGTTGCTGTGAGCTGTGATGATACCACCATACTTTAGCATGGGTGAAAGAGTGAGACTCTCTCAAAGAAAAAGTTTCAAAACACTTTAAGGAAGCAAATGGGTGAATTTAATTTTTGTTCTATTAGTTTTACATTGACTTTTATAGTTCATGGTGGCTTTCCGTATACTACTGATGTATATGGAAAAGTATATTTACTTTTCTTTTTTACTTTAATAAAATGTCACCTAAAATTTAAATTAAGTCCATGTAAATCAAAATATGCATTTGTGTAATGGTTCACAAATGTGGTAGTTTAGGAAATACTGCCTTAGACTCACTAGCTCTGGAAACTTCTACTGTGATTATTTGAAGTCCCTCTTGGTGGGCACTTGGGAATGTCTGGTACTGAGCTGAGCTCTGTTCTTGGGACAGTGGTAACAGCCATGCTGGGGCCATTGTTCTGATGGGGTTTCTGTGTTCCAGGAATCTGGCCAACTGTGAGCGCCTCATCGAAGTGGAGGACATGATGGTGATGGGCCGCAAGCCGGACCCCATGTGCATCTTCACCTATGTCCAGTCGCTGTACAACCACCTGCGTCGCTTTGAGTAATGTCCTCAGGCCTGGAGAGCCAAAGAGCAAGCCCAGGAGGAGCCTGCGGGCCTCTGTGTTCCCCAGGCAGGATGACCCCTAGAAGAGCTGCCTTGCGGTGTGAGCGCTGTTTGTTCTGTGGTGTGTGACTGTGCTCTCCTCCGCGCCCAGCTGTGTTACTGATTAAAAGCACAGCTGAGCTGTGCTCTGACTGCGCTGATCACAGCCAAGTGCTGGAAGGAAAATTACCAGGAAAAGAGAGAGAGAGAGACAGAAATTGGTGCTAAGTAAGGATCTTCCTAAAGAAATGCTTGTCTTTGTAGATTCTGGAATGCTAAATTACTATTTTCCCTCTGGTGAATTTGATACATCGGCTTTACAGGGTTACATTGATTACCAAATGTTTTTTATCAAAATACCCAGAGTTTTTTACTTCCTCACACTATTGTAGGTTCCTTTCCTCCCTCCCTCTGGGCGGCTGCCAGGAAACAGAGAGACTGCTTAATCAGCAGCTTGACAAAGAAGACCGAAGTCTTGGGAAGAAACAATTTAATCACTCCCAAGACCTGGGCAACAGATGACCTTTGCGTCACCTCTGCTCAGGGGAGGTGGGAAGGCTCTCGCCTTGGTCCCAAAGTGCTCCTGTCCTTCCCAGGAGGCCCCACTCAGTGTTTAGCTAAGAATAGGCTCTTGGGAAGTTAATACTTTTGGGGAAGGATAGGTCTTTTGTGCTGAGAGAGAGTTTTTAGTCATATCTTTTTAGGGGATTTGCTGCAGATATTTATAAAAGGCAACTCCGTCTGTACCATTGACCCATTTGTACATAAAAAGATGTGTTGAACTTTGCTTGGGATTTGTTATTTCTGTTTAAGAAATGTGGGTTCCATAAATAAGAGTCTTCACACACATTCCAAATAACCTAATTTAAACCCCACCCTGACTGTACTGAAATTACTTGCCTGTGAAAAGTTGCAGATGACATTTGCTGCCACTGAATCTGCCTGCCAGTGACCCATCATCTCCTTGCTGTGGAAAGAGCATGGACACAGAGTTTTCTCTCAAGGTGTAACCTCTGGACGTTGACTGACGTATCTATGATAAACAGTGGCCCAGATCTTGGGGACCTCCTGCACTTGGAGGAGTCCCGTCAAGGAGCATTGTTTTATTTTCACAGCTGTTTGGTAGTAAGATTTTAATAGGAAAATCTTTAGAGTCTATAAAGTATCAGCCATTAGCTTATTCTTATTTTTTTTTTGAGATAGAGTCTCACTGTGTCACCCTGGATAGAGTGCCGTGATGCCACAGCTCACAGCAACCTCACATTCTTGGGCTTAAGCAATTCTCTTGCCTCAGCCTCTCAAGGAGCTGGGACTACAGGCACCTGCCATAATACCTGGCTGTTTTTTGGTTGTAGTTGTCATTGTTGTTTGGCAGGCCCAGGCTGGATTCAAACCCGCTAGCCCTGGTGTATGTGGCTGGTACCCTAGCCGCTGAGCTACAGGCACCGAGCCCATTAGCTTATTCTTAGTCAAGAATCATTTCATAATTTGGTAGGCTTTTGGCCATGAGCTTCTAAAACTTCCCTTTAAGGAGGTAATAGACGCCTTCATCTCATGCAATGGGCTCTCAACACCAGTGCCTTTATGGGATCATGTTGTGTGTCCCTTGTGCTGGGAGGCAGAAGGTCCTTGGGGGTGGCAGGACTCATAGGTGGGTGAACAGTAGTCTTCATGGGCATGTTGCTTCAGGTCCCAGTCTTGCCCCCTCTCTGGGATTCTCCCATGGTGGGAACAATTCCCTCGCAAGCTTCTCATCTCTTGTAGGCTTGAGAAGGTGAGTCCTATTATTAGCAGAGACACATAACTAAAGGTTAGGGTTTCAAACCTAAAGCCAATTTGGGAACACAAGGGCTCTGTAAAAATCATGCCCATATGTTCCTGAGTATTAGCACACATCAAATAGAGCTCTCCTGAGTTGCAGATATGGCCTTGCAGCTCTGCACATAAACTAGAGCAGATCCGGCTGGAATAAGCAACAATTTGTCTTAAACTGTAGGAAAAGTGTCCCTCATGTCTCACATGTCTGGAATAACACAGACTAGTATTTTAAAAGTCAGTTCCATGATGTTCTTGTCTGTTGACTTTGGAGATGGGGAATGAGAGATTATAAGAGGTAATGAGTTTTAAACTTGATTATCTCTAGGATGAAGCATGAGGGTTCCAAGTCATGGGGGAGGGGAACGCAATAAGGCTTCACACTCAGACGTTTGGAGACCACTGTGTTAGATTAGGGTTCCATGAATGTTCTCCATTTGTGAAATCTGATTTTATATTGCCTTCTACCATAGTAGGGAGGTTTTCACATCTTTTTTCCTCTGCTGAGAGAATTATTATAAGATTTTTCTGTTTTTTCCAGATAGATTTCTTCACCTGGATTTTGTTAAAACTTAATAAGTCTGACCAAATTGGCTTGTGTGTTTCCCCGAAGTGAATGTTTCACCAGAGCCAAAGATGGGTTTTAGCTTTTCTGACAGCTGATGCATACTTTCAAGGCAAGTGAGCACCTATAAGCACTTTCTGAATATGATGTAGCACATGCTGGTGAGAGGAGGACAGACAGGCCAGGTGTTCGGGGAACAGTTTGTTAAAGCCAATGCCTTTTGCAAATGTGTTAGATGATGAGAAGTTCTCAGCTTTCCCAGTTGCAGTGGTCAGGGCTCTGTGACTGGAGACCAGCATGAGAGAGGATTTTATTCTCTGCCATTATGACCAGGTCTATATGACTCAGGCATTTGGATACAAGATAAGAAATGCTGATTCAGTTGGTCCGTTTTGAGTGGGACATTTTACTAATATAGCAGAACCAACTCTGGTTTGGGTTTCTTTAGCTGGTGACAGATGACCAGCTCTTTCTGATGAATTGGTCATACCTATGGACATGGTCAACTTAATTTATTCTTTCCCTCTCCTAGGTATGCTCTTCGACTTGGTATGATTATTTCTGAGCCATCTTCTTTCTTTCCTTTTTTTTTTTTTGAGACAGAGTCTCACTCTGTTACTTTGGCTAGAATGCAGTAGTGTCATCACTGTAACCTTTAACTCCTGGCTTGAGCAATCCTCCTGCCTCAGACTCCCAAGTAGCTAGGACTATAGGCACTTACCACCATGCCTGGCTAATTTTCTTTCTTTCTTTCTTTTTTTTTTTTTTTTGGTAGGGATGGGGTCTTATTCTTGCTCAGGCTGGTCTTGAACCCCTGGCCTCAAGGAATCCTCCTGCCTCAGCCATCCAGCCATTTTTAAGGTTTTGTTTGAGTTTGCTTTTAGAGCCTTTGATCTCTGATCTTTTTGTTTTGGGGCTTGCTTTGACATCAGCAGCCTTTATAGTCCTTTGAAAGAGCACATGAAAAACCCCTAAGACTAGCCCTTTCCTTAGTAAGCACCAGATAAGAAAAAGCACCCATGAAAAATGGAACCAGAAAGGCTCTACTGTCCCAGGCATCCCTCAGCTGGAGGGAGAAGGGCCACCTTGTAGACTAAGCTGGGAGGGGCCCTGAATCAGAAGGGCAGGTGCTGTGGTTGGCAGCATCATCTTGACTTTCCATCTTCATCTCTTAAATTGATCCCTTAAGTTTTTTACTTTCCTGTAGATAGGGCGGTGGTTCTCAACCTTCCTAATGCCGTGGCCCTTTAATACAGTTACTGTGGGTCGATCCACAGGTTGAGAACTGCTGACATAGGGGAAAAATAGCTATCTTTTTTGCAAACTCAATTTTTAACCATTCCCAATAACACGTGTGCTTATCTTATTTGCTAGCTCAGTGGCACTCGTGCTGTTGGACCCGTCTTTCTGGCCTACCCCACCTCCGTGGCTGATTTTTCCCTTCTCCATTCGTCTGTGATGGCCTCCTCCTCCTCCACCTGTGGTTTGAAATCCAGTGCCTGCCGTGTGGGTTTCGGGGAGTCTGAATTGAACGTTTGACTCTCCTTTTCCTTCTTAAGCTGTCTCCTTCTCCAGGTTTGCTACCTCAGCAAATGGCAGCACCGTCACCACCAGTTGTCCATGCTAGACAGGGAGGTGACCCTTGAATCTGGATGCTGTGGGGCTCTCTACTTGCTTTTCTCCATGCATCGTGAAGGAAGCCAGGACGCCTCATACTTTCCATCAGTGTCCTGGAGCATCAGAACTATTAGTTTTCCACAGGTTTTATTTTGAAAAAATTTTCAAATTTACAAGGAAGTTGAACGCGTAGTTCAGGGAATATCCATATTCCTTTGCCTTGTTGACTTTCTGCCCTGTTGGTGTTGTCTCTCTTTCTCTCTCTATGTAGTTATTTTTGTCTTTTTTTTTTTTTTGAGCTATTTGTAAGTCCATCTTAGATATCATGAAACTTACCCCCTGAATACTTTAGCAAAAATCTTCCAAGAGTAAGAGCATTCTGCCCCATCTGCACGGTTCCTTGGCATACCCAAGATATCAAACATTTGTTCATCCACAGTCACATTCAAATTTCTGCAGTTGTTCTCACATGCCTTCTTACGGCTACTAAAAAAAAAAAAAAGCCCAGGATCCAATCAAAGTTAGCCTAGTGCCTTTGGTTGTGTTGCCTCTTTATTTCTTTGGATCAAGAACAGCCCCTCCCTTTTTTGTTTATTGTCCCTTTTTCATTGGACTCTCGCCTTGTAGGTTGTCCCATAGAGTACCTCTGTCTGTTTCTTCCTGGTTAGATTCAGGTAAACCACACGGGGCCCAAATGCTTTGCAGGAGATGGTTATTTTGTGGCATCACATCAGGAGCACACATGGTGGGTTGGCTGTTCTTGGCCATCAAGGTTTGGTGACATGTCTAGGTGGTGTCCCCCAGACACCCCTTCCTGCTGTGATTAGTTAGAAATATGTGGGGCAGTGCTTTTGAGACCAGGTGAATATCCTGTTTTCCAACAACCCAATACTTTTAGGATTGATTGCCAGCCTCCCAGCCATTTTGACAATTTTTGCCTGAATCTGTAATTATATTGAGGGTTGAAAATGGCAATCTAAACACTGTATCATTTCTTCTATATTTAGTGGATGGCATTGTCCTATAAAGATCTTTTCCTTTCCCTACCTCAGTTTTGAGTGTTACCATGGACTCATGGATGACTCTTCTTTTTAAAAATGCAGTATGGCCGGGCATGGTGGCTCACGTCTGTAATCCTAACACTTTGGGAAGCCAAGGCAGGTGAATTGCCCTGAGCTCATGGGTTCAAGACCAGACTCTACAAGAGTGAGACCCCATCTCTTAACCTAGCTGGGTGTTGTGGTGGGCACCTGTAGTCCCAGCTGCTTGGGAGGCTGAGGCAAGAGGATCACTTGAGCTCAAGAGTTTGAGGTTGCTGTGAGCTATGATGCCACAGCACTTTATCAAGGGTGGCAAAAAATAAAATAAAAATAAACGCAATATGTCAAAATCTTTTACTGTCATTATTATGCTCAAAAATTGTCCAAAGTTTGTCCAGTAGGAGAAGCCTGTCTTGAGTCACATCCCCATGAGTTTTTTTTTTTTTTTGAGACGAAGTCTCACTTTGTTGCCTTTGGTAGAGGTAGAGAGTGCTGTGGCTTCATAGCTCACAGCAACCTCAAACTCTTGGGCTCAAGCAATCCTCCTGCCTCAGCCTCCCAAGTAGCTGGGACTACAGGTGCCCCCGCCACTATCCCCACCTAGTTTTTCTATTTCAGTAGAGACCCTGTCTCTCTCTTGTTCAGGCTAGTCTCCAACTCTTGTGCTCAAGTGATCCACCTGCCTTGGCCTCCTAACAGAGCTGGGATCACAGGTGTGAGCCACCACCTGCCCTTCTTTTTTTAAATATGTAAAATCTTCAGTTCAAAAGTCAACATGGGATAAATAGCTATATTCTCACACGGATTCCTGGATAAGTAGCTGTATTCTCACACGGATTCCTCCGTAGGTTCCCACTCTTCTCATTTAGTCTCTGGTTTATCCTCCCTGTGTGTCTGTCTGTATCTTTTCCTCCCTCCCTTCCTTTCTTCATTCCACAACAATAAGCAAACCCAAACCTCTGTTTCTACTTTCCCTCTTGTTCTCTAATTTACTCTCTATACTGGATCAAGAATGATTTTTTTAAGGTGCACATCTGGTCATGTCCCTGTCTCTAATGATTCGATTCCTATGTCTTTAGCAATAAGCCATTCCTTAGCTAGGCCTTGGAGATGCCCTTTACTGATCATGTGTCTCCAGCCCCAGCTCTCTCCTGTTTACCTGAGTGCCTCTGCTTCCTTCCTAGAGCTTAGCATCAACATCACTTCCACAGGGAGGCCTTCATTAACACCCCCTATCTATTATCTCTGTTCCCAGGGCCCCAGGAGCTTTATCCTACTACTCTAGCTCCTGTCTTAATCACTAGACTATCAGCTCCCTGAGGGCAGAGCATGGGCCTGTCTCCTGTGTCTGGTAGGTGCTCCATCAGTTCTTTTAGAGTGGTTGGCCAGAACTGGCATTTCGCAGGTTGCTTCGTGCTAGGTAAACACAGAAATGAAGGAACGAGTCGTTCTGGGCCTCATGGACCCAGCCCAAGTTTCTGAAGGTTGAGTGCTCACTTTCAGAATTAACCAGGTGCCGCTGAATTCTTTCCAATGGGACCTTCTTGTTCAAGATGGCTTCAATTCCAATCAGCAGTTTTGAGAACCAGTTGGGGGTGGGGGAAGCACAGTTGTGCTCCCATGGGGGGTTGTTTACTCAGCAGATGTTCCTGACTGAAGCTGAAGATAACAAGCTCTCACTTAGCTTCTCCAGGCTGGACCAGAACTGCCATTGGTTAAAAGTTTCAGATTTCAGGCCCAAAGTGCAGTGTCATTGCCTTGGAAGAAGGATATTAATCAGTGTCACAGGGGAAATGCTAGTCTCATTCCCTTCAGTCATTAGCACAAGATTGCAAAAAAAAAAAAATCAAATCAGGTTAAAACAGAGAAATGTGGAGAAGCCCCCGCCAGAGACCCTGTGGGGAATCCAGTGTAGTTTGTCAAGACACAGTCCAGCTCCACTTGCTTGGGGACACACAGCATAGTGGGCAGAGCTTTCCAATTAAGAAAGTCGTCTTCCAGCAGAGTAGACATTCAAATCCTATCGTACAATCGGTAAGGGAATTGGATTAACCACTGAACGCGCAGCAGAGTCAGAGTAAACACAAACACAGCTGCTGAAGAACATGGACACGCCTGAGCCGCTCCGAACGGAACGTATGTGTCCACTGTCAGCGACCTAGGGCAGAGATGGGTTCTGCTGGTGCCTGGCTTCGCTGCCATCCCGGCCTCGGGCAGAATTTGCTGCTGTCCTGGCCTTGGGCAGAGTTTGCTGCTGTCCTGGCCTCGGGCAGAGTTTGCTCAGTGAATTCTGTTGACCTGACCGTTGGCAGGGTCAGTCGTTCTGCCCACCTGTGAACACTGCCCCACTGTATGAGTGCCACTGTGTTGCCTTACGCACTGGAAAATTTGGAGAATATCATATATCAGGCCACTTAAATCACTTTAAGGACTTTGATATAACCACAGGGTTATCACAGTGATAGGAGCTTAGTTCTTTTAGCAGGTCCTGGTCTGCAGAGGGTTAACAGTGATGGCAGTGATCTTGCCTGAAGTGCTGTTGGGTTTTTCTGCTGCCCCACCAAGCCCACCCTCAATAAAGACTGATTCTCTACATCCCAGATTCTGTCCCTGCTGAGGGCAAGAGAAAAACCCAGGATTAGGTCCAGAACCTTGTCCCTCTGCCCCTACGCCAAGGCTGCAGCTTTCCTCTTAGCCAAGGGATTTCATCCCACAGATCTGTTTGTTTCTTTTTGTCTCAAATTAGCCCAGGGCAGGCTTACCCTGACCTGGGGAGGGTGACTAAGGGGAAATAGAGTATTTTCAGCCAGAGGCCAGCACAGTTGTTATATCAAGTATCTTTTCAAGGCAGTGCGTGTCATGACAGGTGTTTTTATTCAGGAAAATTAATACACTTAATTTAGAGGGATGGACTTCCCTTCCAGGAAAATACCTTCCCCCGGGACTAGTATCATTGACAGTGACGGCAACCATCATTTTTATCCTGGAGAGACCATTAAACCCTAAGCCTGGAGGCCTGGCTTCTGGTTTGCACTGTCTGCTAATGAATGCGTGAACTGATCCAGTCAGTTCTCTCCTCTTTGCAACAGGCAACATTGGAGAGGGGATTGGTGGGCTGCATCTGGGACTTGGAAAGCTGCCGTGTGGCCCTCTCTGGAAGAACACAAGGGGAATCGTGTCCTTGCACTGTGAGTCTGGGTGCTCAGGCCAGAGACACGACAGAGAAGGTGCAGGGTAGAAAGGGGCATTTCCTAAAACTGCACTTGCCATATGGTTGGGGCATTTTTTTCCTGTACTTTTTTTTTTTTTTTTGAGACAAAGTCTCACGCTGTCACCTTGGGTAGAGTGCACTGATGTCATAGGTCACAGCAACCTTAAAGTCTTGGGCTCAAGTGATCCTTCCTCAGCCTCCTGAGTAGCTGGGACTACAGGCACCCACCACAATGCCTGGCTAGTTTTTCTATTTTTAGTAGAAATGGCGTCTCTCTCTTGCTCAGATTGGTCTCGAACTCCTGAGCTCAAGCGATCAAACCCACCTCAGCCTCCCAGAGTGCTACGTAGGATTATAGGAGTGAGCCATCATGCTCTGTCTTCCTATACATTTTTAACATCTATTTCATGTAAACAAAATTTATATCCTTTTAAAAACAATTTTATCAGAGTAATATACAGCACATGTACATAAATTAAAAAGTCAGATAGTACTAAGAGACATTGCAAACTGCCAGCTCTTTCTCCCACCCCTTCTTCATCCCATCTTGCTCCTCATTTTTTTTTCTTTTTAATTTTTTTTTTTTCTTTTGAGACGGAGTCTCAGTATGTCACCCTGGGTAGAGTGCTGGGGCATCATAGCTCACAGCAACCTCAAACTCTTGGGCTTAAGCAATTCTCTTGCCTCAGCCTCCCAAGTAGCTGGGTCTACAGGCACCTGGCACAACTCCCGGCTACTTTTTTATTGCAGTTGTGATTGTTTTGTTTAGCTGGCCCAGGCTAGGCTTGAGCCTGCCAGCCTCGATGCATTTGGTTGCTGCCGTAACCACTGTGCTATGGGTGCTGAGCCCCATCTTGCTCCTTGGAAGGAACCATCCGTACCTCTTCTTTGTTATTCCCTTCGCGTTTGTCCCCATATTTCCAATTGACGTTGTTTTACTCTTCTTCCTTGATCTTTCCTCTGTATGTGCCCACTGATTTCCCATGAGGGGGATGAAAACTTGGCCGCCCCTCATGGTGACCCCATCAATTCCTTCTGTTCAGTCCCCTCACAATGTGGTCAACATCACAACTTTGGTTAAATTGATGGTCGGAGTTTATTAGACTGTGCAAATAATGTTCAACTCAAAACATCCCCCAACTGAACTCCTCCTATCTTCTCCCCCAAATCTGCTGTGGTGGTTTAAAACATGTCTACAAGTTCTTTGGCCCCTCTCTTCTCATCAAGAGGGGTCTGATCCCACTCGCCCTGCTTCTTTTGCAGCTTTTGAACAGGGGTGGGGTTGAACCTGCCACTTCTGGCACATGGGGCTGGCACCCTACTCCTTTGAGCCACAGGTGCCACCCTGATCCCTTTCCCCCTTGAACTGAGAAACCAATGCAGAGGAATAGAATGCAGACGACGTGACACTGTGTTGCTTCTGATACTAGGTCATAAAAGGAGTACAGCTTCCCTATTTCATAGGACCCATCCCCTTGGAGCCCTGGACCATTGAAGAAGTCTGGCCTCTCTGGAGCCACCAGGCTGGAGAGACCATGTGGAAAGAGAGAGACCACAGAAAGACAGACACAGGGATGCCCGAGGAGCCCCAGCTGGTCCAGCCCCTAGTTCTGAGAGTCCTCTAGCAGAAGCAGTAGACACTGAGAGAGGAAGCCCTTGAGATGACTCTAGCCCCAACCAACAAGTGAGACGTGCCTAGCTGGGTCCCCTTGACTGCCAAGTTTATGAGAGCTAATAATAATAGATGCTTGTTGTTTCATACCAATAAGTTTAGGTTGGTTCTGCCATAGGTGATGGGGGTCATCATTCCAACAGTGATCTCCTCATCTCATTTGATGGCAACTTCATCCTTCCTGTTGCTCAGATGACTTTTGATACTTCTCTTTCTTTCATACCTCACATCCTATTCATCAAGAAATATTTTGCTGGCTCGGCGCCTGTGGCTCAATCGGCTAAGGCGCCAGCCACATACACCTAAGGTGGTGGGTTCGAATCCCCAGCCCGGGCCCGCCAAACAAACAATGATGGCTGCAACCAAAAAATGGCCGGGCATTGTGGCGGGTGCCTGTGGTCCCAGCTACTTGGGAGGCGGAGGCAGGAGACTCGCTTGAGCCCAGGAGTTGGAGGTTGCTATGAAGCTGTGATGCCATGGCACTCTACCCAGGGGGACAGCTTGAGGCTCCGTCTCCAAAAAAAAAAAAATATATATATATATATAAATGCTCTTGAATCTGTTTGGGCATGGAAGTGTTTAGGATTTTCCTTAATTTTTACTTACTAGTAATTTAATAACTTTTAATTTATATGTAAATATATAAATTTAAATAAATTTTATTAAGTACAGAATTAAATTTTATTAAATAGAGACTACATAACCATTAGTCTTTTGTTCACAATTCTGCTTTTTAGCAGGGAGCTCGGTTTTTGAGAGGATTCCTTTTACTTGTGATTGCATTAACTGCATTCTGTGATTACCTTTGGCTTAATGACTTTGCATCTTAAAAGGATGTAGGTTTACTTTTCAAAAGTGTAGGGACAGATGTGTCAATTAACTTTATAAAATTTATTTCTGTTTCATTTTATAGTTTAGTAAGAGATGTTGGCCCCTTGGGTGGCGCCTGTGGCCCAATGGGTAGGGCACTGGCCCCATATACCAAGGGTGGCAGGTGCCAACCCAGCCCCAGCAAAACTGCAATAAAATAGCCAGGCGTTGTGGCGGGCGCCTGTAGTCCCAGCTACTTGGGAGGCTGAGGCAAAGAGAATCTCCTAAGCCTATGAGTAGGAGGTTGCTGTGAGCTGTGACGCCACGGCACTCTACAGAGGGCAATAAAGTGAGACTCTATCTCTTAAAAAAAAAAAGACAGAGACCCCAGTGTCATAGGATAAAGTTAACATCAAGCCTCATGGAAAAGTAAAATTATGTTAGATGTGGAATTTTGTTTTCCCAGCTCCTGCTGGGAACCTTAGATCCTTTACTTAGTGTTTGGTTTGATTTTTTTTTCCAGAGTAATCAGGTCTGTTTTTCCCCTCCAGGTTTTTATGTGATAGTCAAAAGGAACTGGATGAATTGCTAAACTGTCTTCACCCTCAGGGAATAAGAGAAAGTCAGCTTAAAGAAAGACTAGAAAAGAGGTAAAGATTTCCATCTTGTTCCTCACTCCTTACATCTTATTTCTATTCTGCATTAGATATAAATATCTGAGGTTTTCTTTCTTCTTGTTTTTTTTTTTTTTTTTGTAGTTATCTATTGAAGTAAAATATTTTAAGTATCTATAACTGTTTTATATTCATGTTGCTTAGTAGGTTGGTGTTCAGAAATGTTCTGTCAGTATTCAGCATAGCCGAAATGGAAACAACATAAATGCCTGTAACTGATGGATAAACAAAATGTGATATATCCAAACAATGGAATATTATTTAGTCAGAAAAGGAATGAAGTATTGATGTGTACTATAAAGTGGATGAATCTAGAAAACATGTTAAGTGAAAGAAACTGCGCATAAAAGGCCACATGTTGTATGATTCCATTACACATGAAACATGCGGAATAGGCCAGTCCATAGACAGAATGTGGATTAGTGTTTCTTTTTGTGGTGATAAAAATGTATTAGAATTAGATAGTTGTGATGGTTCCACAACTATAAAAACCAATTTTGGCCTACTCAAGACAGAGAATTTTTATTTTGTTTTATTTTGTATTGAGACAGAGTCTTATTATGTCGCCCTCGGTAGAGTGCTGTGGTGTTATAGCTCGCAGCAACCTCAAACTCTTGGGTTTAAGTGATTCTCTTGCCTCAGCCTCCCAAGTAGCTGGGACTACAGGTGTCTACCACCATGCCTGGCTATTTTTTGTTGTTGTTGTTGTTGCAGTTGTCATTGTTGGTTAGCTGGCCTGGGCCAGGTTTGAATCTGCCAACTTTGGTGTATGGGGCTGCCACCATAACCACTGTGCTATGAGTGCCGAGCCACAGATAAAATTTCAGTAAACTTACAGTGAAAAATCAGAAAATATACAAGCCAGGCACCGTGAATGAGTGCTAGGAAAAGCAGTATATTTCAGAATTAATGAAATACAGAAGAAAATTAATGTAGTTTTAGAATGAATCAAGAATGAGAAATTAGGCCAGGTGTGGTGGCTCATACCTGTAATGTTAGCACTCTGGGAGGCCGAGGTGGGTGGATTGCTTGAGCTCACAGGTCTGAGACCAGCCTGAGCCAGATTGAGACCCCATTTCTACTAAAAATACAAAAAAACCGAGGCAAGAGGATCACTTGAGCCAAGAGTTGGAGGTTGCTGTAAGCTATGATGTTGCCATGGCTCTCTACCCAGAGTGACAGCTTGAGACTCTGTCTCCAAAAAAAAAATAAAATAAGAAATTAGAAATTTTGTGCAGGAAACATCTCTGATAAGACTATTAAAAACACAAAGGAGAGATGAAAAAAATTTAGGAAGTTTTCTAGAAGAAAACATGTCATTCAAGTAATTGAAATTTAAAGAACAACTTAAAAATTCCTTTATTCCCCCTTTCCTTTACCCCCACCTAGGTATCAGGACATTATTCACTCTATTCATCTGGCTCGGAAGCCAAATTTGGGTCTAAAATCCTGTGATGGCAACCAGGAGCTTTTAAACTTTCTTCGTAGTGATCTCATTGAAGTTGCAACGAGGTTACAAAAAGGAGGGCTTGGATATGTTGAAGAAACATCAGAATTTGAAGCCCGGGTAAGAATATAAGAAAACAACCTTTCAAGCTGTTACTGATGGAAAAACTTAATTTGGAGTTATTCCCAGACACTGTTTTCACTTCTCAAATCATGTGGGCATGTTTTAAAAGATGTATATGGAAACAAAAATTACTTATGTATATATATGTTTATATTTTCTCTGCTATCTATTGCTAATATCCAGAAAACCAAAAAGTTGGCTCAAAACCTTTTTCTTTAGTGGGGAAATGGAAGTAATCAAGTACTTTTAAATGTATCCAGTGAACTTAGGAATACTGTATTACAAGGCTGTTTTGATATTTGAGTATAGGTTGAGTTAATTTAGTTGAAGATGGACTTTTTTTCACCTTTTTCTTTGTTTTCTTTCAACCTAATTTTAAAATTACTACCTGTAGGTTATTTCGTTAGAGAAACTGAAGGATTTTGGTGAGTGTGTGATTGCCCTTCAGGCCAGTGTCATAAAGAAATTTCTCCAAGGCTTCATGGCTCCCAAGCAAAAGAGAAGAAAACTGCAGAGTGAAGATTCAGCAAAAACTGAGGAAGTGGATGAAGAGAAAAAAATGGCAGAGGAAGCAAAGGTATTCAGTTACTGAATGTGTGTAGATGAACTTGATTTGGTTTTAAAATAGTCTAACCCTGTGCCTTTTAGCTGTTGGAGGCATTGTTTCCTGAGCCAGTGTTCCTTTTTTTTTTTTTAAGAGATAGTGCCTCACCTTATGGCCTTTGGTAGAGTGCCATGGCATCACACAGCTCACAGCAGCCTCCGACTTCCAGGCTTAGATGATTCTCCTGCCTCAGCCTCCTGAGTAGCTAGGACCACAGGACCACAATGCCTGGCTGTTTTTTGTTGCAGTTTGGCTGGGGCTGGGTTTGAACCTGCCACCCTTGGTATATGGGTCTGGCACCCTACCCACTGAGCCATAGGTGCTGCCCACAGTGTTCCATTTTTTAACACTCTTTTCCACTAAATTTATGGTTTTCAAACTAGTCTGTGGAGTCTAACCTCTAGGATTGTGGATGATGGTGAGAGCGGGTATGCCCTTGCTCCCCTTAAAAGATGTTGGTTCTCTCTTTTTTTGGGAGACAAGAGTCTCACTTTGTCACCCTTGGTAGAGTGTCATGGAGTCATAGCTCACCACAACCTCAAACTCTTAGTCTCAAGTGATCCTCTTGCCTCAGCCTCCCAAGTAGCTGGGACTACAGGCACCCGCCACAACACCTGGCTATTTTTGGAGATGGGGTCTGGCTCTGGTCTTGAAACCATGAGTTCAGGCAATTCACCTGCCCTAGCCTCCCAGAGTGCTAGGTTTACAGGTGTGAGCCACCGCACCCTACCTGAGGTTGGTTCCCTTTTTTGAAAAATGTGATGATGGTTTAAGAATGTTTTTTTTGGAGACAGAGTCTCAACTCTACCACTCCACCTGGAGTCTGTGGTGTTATGATAGTTCACTGCAATCTCAGACTCCTGGGCTCAAGTGATCCTTCTGCCTCAGCCTCCCCAGTAGCTGGGACTACAACCATGCACAACTAAGCCTAGCTAATTTTTCTATTTTTAGCAGAAATGGGTCTTGCTCTTATTCATGCCAGCCTCAAACTCTGAGCTCAAGCAGTCTTCCTGCTTTGATAAACATTTTTTTAATTGTGGTAAAATAGTGCACAGCGTACAACTTAGCATTTTTATGTGTGCAGTTTTGTGGCATGAAGTATATATTAACATTGTTTTGTAGCCATCACCACCACCCATCTCCAAAACTGTTTTCGTTTTATTTTCCTAAACTGAACTGCCCATTAAACTTTCCCCCCCTTCTCTCTCTCTCTCTCTCTCTCTCTCTCTCTCTTTTTTTTTGAGACAGTCTCACTCTGATGCCCTGGGTAGACTGCCATAGCATCGTCATAGCTCATAGCAACCTTGAACTCCTGGGCTCAAGTGATTCTCCTGTCTCAGGTTTTCCATTTTTATTTATTTATTTTTCTCTTTTTTAAACTTGTAGATTTCATTCTTAATTCTTTTTTTTTTTTTTGGCAGTTTTTGGCCGGGGCCGGGTTTAAACCCGCCACCTCCAAAGGAGTATGGGGGCGCCCTTCTCCTTTGAGCCATAGGCGCAGCCCAGATTTCCCATTTTTAGTAGAGATGATGTCTTACTCTTCCTCAGGCTGGTCTCAAACTCCTGAGCTCAAGCGGTACATGCACCTCGACTCCTAGAGTGTTAGTATTATAGGTGGGAGCCGCTGTGCTCTGCCTCATTAAATTCTTTAACTCCCTGTTTACTTCTTCCCCTATCCTCTGGCCACCACCATTTTCTTTCTGTCTTTATGCATTCAGCTACTCTAGATACTTCATAGGAGTGTAATCTTACGTGTCCGTGTCCTTTTAAGACTGGCTTATTTTACTTTAAGTTCATTCATGTTGTTGTATATGCTGGAGTAATATTTCATTGTGTTAAAAGGAAACAGTTTCTTACACAATACTTCTGACACCAAATGAGTTTTGTTTGCCCTAACCAATTCTTGATTTTTCTTTGAAATATCAGTTAGTTCTACAGTTCAATTTAATTCTGACACAATCTAGTAGAAGTTTGTGTCTGTTCCCACAAGTTAAAGGGCTCAGTCTCACAGACTATCACCAGTTGCAGATTCAGAGTTCTCATGACCCTTTCCTTAGGTTTGGTGATTTGCTAGAATGTATCACAGAATTTAGGAATACATGGAGAGGTGCGCAACTTGGGGCCCATGGATTATATATAGATTATTTGAGGATTGTTTTGCTTACATATGGTGTCAGAAAGCCCGAAAATTAGGCACAAACTGACCTCCCCCTTTCTTTTGCTCATCAGCTTTTGTTAGTGTTTGTATATTTAATGTACGGCTCAGGACAACTCTTCTAAGGTGCAGCAGAAAAGAGAAAAGGTTGGACACCCCTGTAAGGAACAGCCAGATGGAAGAGATGCATGGGGTGGGGATATACAGAGCTTTCATACTCTACCTGAATGCTTCACCTTCCCAGTTTCTGGGCATGTTCGCCAACCTGGAAATTCATAAAATTTTAGTGTTCAAGAGTTTTAAGTGAGCTTACTCTCCAGGTTTCTCCCTTTCTCCTTTTGGGAGCTTGTAAATAGAGCTGAAAATTCTAGCCCTCTAATTGCTTTATATTTCTGTTGATCAGTCTTCGATCCTGAGGCTGTCTTGGGGCTCCACTGTAAGTCATCTCAATAGTATAAACTCAGGTGTGATCCTGAAGGGTTCTTTTGAACATCAAAAGACACTCCTATCTGGAAATTCCCAGAGTTTGAGAATGAGAACAAAGACAAAATATATTTCTTATTATACCATATGTATCCCATTTTATTTATTGATTCATCAGCCCCTGCCTTCTCGTCTTTATCCACAACTGGAGTGCAGTGGTGTCATTGGTTTACTAATCTCAAACTCTAGGGCTGAAGCAATCCTCTTGACTCAGCCTCCCAAATAGTGGACTATAGCCTGTGCCACTCACTGCACCTGGCTTATTGTTCTGGGTTTTTTATTTTGGTAGAGATGGTCTTGCTATGTTAGCCCAGGCTGATCTCAAATTCCCTAGTGTCAAGCATTCTTCCCACCTTAACCTCCCAAAGTGCTGGGATTATAGGTGTGAACCACCATACCTAGCCATTGTCTCTAATTTAGATTCCCTCTCTCACTCCTTTCCTTCCTTTTACCAGCATCTGATAAAGGCTTGCTAAGTCTGGAAGTTTTATAGAGATAAGTAAAACCTTGAAGCCCTTGCCTTCTAGGAATTCAGTCTGAGTGTGAGAGACAGAGGCAGGGGCTAGGTATAGTAGTATCACACGTACTGATGAGAGAGAGTACTTAGGCTCACCTGTGAGGGATACCTAGGGCAAAATAGAGAAACCTTTCCAGAGGAGATAACATGGAAGCTGGGGTTTTTTTTTTTTTTGTTTTTTTTTTTTTGAGACAGAGCCTCAAGCTGTCCCCCTGTGTAGAGTGCTGTAGCATCACAGCTCACAGCAACCTCCAACTCCTGGGCTCAAGCGAGTCTCCTGCCTCAGCCTCCCAAGTAGCTGAGACCACAGGCGTCGCCACCTTAGGTGTATGTGGCTGGCGCCTTAGCCACTTGAGCCACAGGCCCCGAGCCAGAAAGCTGGGTTTTGAAGAATAAGTAGAATTACCCAGGATTTGGAAGAGTAACATAGACCTTTTCAGATAAAACCGAAATTGGCCTCTTTGTCAGTGACAACTGGTTCTTGTCAGAACAGAGAATGAGTCTGCTCCTTTCTGAAGTTCCTCAAGTATTTGTACAGAGTTGTCATGTTCATTCCCCCTACATTTCTTCCTGAGGCCAAGATCATTTGGGTGAGAGGGCAGAGAATGAAAATTCAGTTTAGATAAAGGTTTAATTTGTGACTTATGCTCAGAGACTTCACACATAAATCATTACCTTACTGGGATTTAGTTCTCACTTCCCTCTGCATTTCTTTTAAATGGCAATATTACAAGTAGGTAACCTAAATGATGTCTAAGATATTAGACGGTTAACTGGTCTCCTTTGTTAAATCTCTTCATTGGGCATAAATTTTTTATTTATTTATTTTTTTATGAGACAGAGCCTGGGTAGAGTGATATGGCATCACAGCTCACAGTAGCCTCCAACTCATGGGTTCAAGTGATTCTCCTGGCTCTGCCTCCCAAGTAGCTGGGACTATAGGCCTGGTTGCAGCCATTATTGTTGTTTGATGGGCCTGGGCTGGATTTGAACCCACCAGCTCAGGTGTATGTGGCTGGTGCCTTAGCTGCTTAAGCCATAGGTGCCGAGCCATTAGGCATAATTTTTAGTCTTGCTAAATACTTAATGAATTTTATTTTAATTCAAGTACTATACAAAAGAGTCTCTTTCTTGATATGATCTTTCCCAGAATCACATCCATCCTTGCCATTTCTTTCTCTGCAACAGTGTTTTTTTTGTTTTTTAGTTTTTGTCATTAAGAACTAACTTGGCCTTCAAGGATTCTCATTAACTTCCCTGTGAGTACTGAATCTCATAGTGAAGTAACTGCTTTTTAGCTTGTCAGGTGAGACTTGTTCTTAGCTTAGTTGGGGAGGAAAATATGAGCACTTTGTAGATCCAGACATATAGTACATAAATGGAAAGCATGGAGGGGTTTCTTGGAAAATCAATTAGGTTGCCTACTAAGTAGTTCAACAATGTTCTGCATTAAAATGGCATTATGCCCTGTAGTTTCCTACCAGAGGTCAGCTTTACCACAGCTTTGAAATTTTCCACTGCCCTTTGCTTTGAATGTTTCCACTTCGCAAGGGCCAGGGTTTTTGCAGTTGGCTCTAGGCTGCTGCATGATCTTCTATCACTCTCTAATCTGGGCTTCAGTTTACTTATTTATAAAAATAGATTGTCTCTCAAATCCTTTTTTTGTAATAGTGGATGATCTCAGGTATTTAATGCTTATTTTGTTTTCTTGAATGGAAAAAAAAAAACTATGTATAGTTTGGCAAAATCTTGGGTTCTATTTGACTCTGGTTACTTTGGTTGCATTTGTCTTGACAACCTGATTACAGTTGCTCCTTGACTTAGAATGTAGCTTAATAGCACCCCCCTCCCATTCACCCCCATCATGTCTTAGGATATTTTCAACTTATGATGGGTTTATCTGGATACTAATACTGGTTTTGGTTTTTGTACCAACTCATAAGTCAAACCATCTTTGTACCTTTTTTCCATTTGAATGATCTTTTGCAAAAGATTGAGCTGGAGCCGCATTTTATCACTTAAGATATGATAATTGCCTTTCTAGTGTTAAGTAAAGAAGTTAGGGTGTGGGTAGCACCTGTGGCTCAAAGGGGTAGGGTGCTGGCCCCATATACAGAGGAGGTGGTGGGTTCAAACCCAGCCCCTGGGCCAAAAACAAAAGAAGTTAGGGTGGCTCAGTGCCACCTGTAGCTCAGGCAGCTAAGTCACCAGCCACATAACCAGAGCTGGCAGGTTCAAATCCAGCCCGGGCCTGCCAAACAACAGTGACAACCAAAAAATAACAACAGTGGTTGTGGGCACCTCTAATCCCAGCTACTTGGGAGGCTGAGGCAAGAGAATCGCTTAAGCCCAGGGGTTGGAGGTTGCTATGAGCTGTGAAGCCATGGCAATAGCTTGGGGCTCTGTCTCCAAAAAAAAAAAAAGTGGTGATTATCATATAAACTGTCTTTCCCCTGGATTCTGTTATATCTGCTTCTAAGTAGGGACTAACTTGAATATAAACACTGTGTGCTAGAGAATTTGAATTTTCCACCAAAATATAGTATGCCTGGACTCTGAACCAGCACTGCAGGACCTAGGGTTTTTGCAGGAGGCTACCAGCATTGAATGTGAAATTTTTACCTTGCAGTTGTTTTTCTATATTTAAAAACACTGCCTTGAATATGGTAAATTATTTTATTTTGTTTTTGTTTTTTAACGTATTGTGAGTTGTTTGGAATTTTGTGCAATGAGAAGAGACTAGGATATTCTCTTGAATCTTGAGTGTTTAATGTTTTTGCTTTCACAACTAGAAACAGATTGGGGTCTAGGCTAGTTTAGGTGGATAATTCAGTGTATACAACAGGGTCTTAATGGTTGTATACTGTATTATACAGTATGTATAATACTAAGAGTGCTAGATTGGGGCTGGAGATGTGGCCCTGAATTGCTTTGAGACCTTGGGCAAACTTTCTTCCCAAGCAAATGAATAAAAATGTTACATGAATGTTCATAGCAAAATTATTCTCAATAACCAAAATATGGAAACAGCCCAGATGTCTATCAGCTGCTGAATGGAAAAATAAAACATAAAATATCTATTTGGTGAAATATTGTTCAGCAATAAAATGGAATAAAGTACTGTTGCATGCTTTGCGAATGAACTTAGAAAGAAATGTGGTCAGTGAAAGAAGTCAATCACAAAAGCTTACTGTGTATGGTACCATTTAAAATATATTTTTTAAAAAGGCAAAAATAAAACTAAGATTAAATAAACTTATTTCCAAGATCTCTTCAAGTTTTGGGGGAAAAACTTTTAATAAGGCCAGATGAGTGATTGGGTGCTTAGTTTTTAAAACACATAGGAAATAAGTAAAAAAGCATTATTGTATACATATATACAAATATATACAATATATTGTATATATTTTCTTCAGTATACATATATACAAAAATATACAATATATTGTATATATTTTCTTCAGTGCTATGTGCACTACGTTTGACAGTCCACTAGAGGACAGCAGAGCCCATGTGTAGATATTCCTTGCCAGTGCTCAATAAGCTCTCCCACTGTTTCATTTGTTGGTTTGGCAACAGAATCTCACTCTGTCACCTGGGTGTGGTATCATAGCTTACAGCAACCTTAAACTCCTGGGTTTGAATGATCCTCTTGCCTCAGCCTCCCAACTAGCTTGGACTACAGGAGCCCACCACAACGCCTGGCTAGTTTTTCTATTTTTAGTAGAGACAGGGTCTTACTCTTGCTCAGGCTGGTCTTGAACTCCTAAAATCAAGCAATCCCAGCTGCCTTAGCCTCCTGGAGAACTGGGATTACAGGCATGAACCACTACACCAGACCTAAGTTTTTATTTTTAGTAGAAATGGGGTCTCCCTTTTGCTCAGGCTGGTCTCAAACTCCTAAGCTCAAGTGATCCTCCTGCCTCGGCTTCCCAGAGTGCTAGCATTTGTCTTTTTGATTGTTTGGTATCTTTTTGTTTGAGACAAGGTCTGGTTCTGGTGCCCACACTATAGTGCAGTGACATCATCATAGCTCAGTGTAACACTGGGCTCAAGAAATCTTTCTGCCTTAGCCTTTCATGTAGCTGGGACTGCAGGTATGCACCACCACATCCAACTAATCTTTAAATTTTTGTAGAGATGGAGTCTTCCTATGTTGCCTAGCCTGGTCTTGAACTTCTGGCTTCTAGCAGTCCTCCTTTCTCTGCCTCCCAAAGTACGGGATTATAAGCATGAGCCACCACATCTATCCAAGCACTCTTTAACCTAACATTCTTTTTTTTTTTTGGAGACAGAGTATCATTATGTCACTCTCGGTAGAGTGTTATGCTGTCATAGCTCACAGCAACCTCAAACTCTTGCCTCAACCTCTCAAGTAGCTGGGACTACAGGTGCCTGCCACAATGCCCAGCTATTTTTTTTGTTGCAGTTATCGTTGTTTAGCAGGCTGGAGCCAGGTTTCAATCTGCCTGCCTCGGTGTATGTGGCTGGTGCCCTAACCACTGAACTACAGGTGCTGAGCCTAACCTAACATTCTTAAATTTATGTTTTATTAGAAAGATTGCCGGGCGCGGTGGCTCACGCCTGTAATCCCAGCACTGTGGGAGGCTGAGGAGGGAGAATCGCTGGAGCTCAGGAGTTCGAGACTCGCCTGAGCGAAAGTGAGACCCCGACTCATGAAAAAAATGGAAAAACCCAGCCGGGCACCGCGGCGAGCGCCTGTAATCCCAGCGGCTTCCGCAGGCTGAGGCAGCGGGATGCCCACAGCCCGCGTCTGAGGTTGCAGTGAGCAACCACGCCACTGCCCTCTGCTCAGGGGCACAGGGTGGGACTCTGTCTCGACAAAAAAAAAAAAAAAAAAAAGAGATGGAGGTTGCTGTGAGCTGTGTGACGCCACGGCACTCTATGGAGAGTGATAAAGTAAGACTCTGTCTCTACCTAAAAAAAGCATTAAAAAGGTAGGTGTGATTTAATGAGCCTAGGCAATCAACTTGGAGATCAGAGAGTTAAAAAAGATGCACAAAAGCCCATATGATATTGTGGACCTTCTTAGTGTTCACAGATCTTTTTTTTTTTTTTTTTTGAGACGGAGCCTCAAGCCATCTCCCTTTTTTGGTTGTAGCCATCATTGTTGTTTGGCGGGCCGGGCTGGGGATTCGAACCCGCCACCTTAGGTGTACGTGGCTGGCGCCTTAGCCGATTGAGCCACAGGCGCCGAGCCTGTTCACAGATCTTGTAAGCATGCCTAATTTTTTTTTTTTAGCATGCCTATTTTAACAATTTTGATGAGTGAGTGACCTCCATTCCGGGGTGATTAATTCAAAACTTCAGAGGCCAACAGGTTCTTAGCACTTCACAAAAAGGAAGAAAAGGAACCTCATTAGATTACCATTTCTATAAATAGACCTGAAAAGAGTAATGTGAATTAAATCGAATCAGACAGAGAGGTAGAAGATGTGAAAAGCAAAAAGCAAACAGGCTTTAAAAAAAGAGGAAAACAGAGAAAGGAACACATCTCTGTCCAGAGAGGTACTGATAGATAATGCCTACAAGATTTGCACAGAGATGATAGCCTTGCTTATTGCTGATGATACTCAATTGATACATTTTGATTGCCTCTTCATCTCATCAATCATTTTGCTCTGCCATACCATGACAAAAACTTCTGCCTGATCAAATTTGTACCCCAAATTCCACATATAACCTTCTAATCTCTACCGTTTTACTATGAATTGTTTGAAAACTACCTATCTCCCCTTTATCACCCTTGGTAGAGTATTGCTGTGGCAAAGCTCACAGCAACCTGTAACTCCTGGACTTAGGCGATTCTCTTGCCTGAGCCTCCTGAGTAGCTGGGACTACAGGTGCCCGCCACAACACCCAGATATTTTTTGTTGCAGTTTGGCTGGGGCCAGGTTCAAATCTGCTACCCTTAGGATATGGGGCCAGTGCCCTACCCACTGAGCAACAGGCACCACCCTTTTTTTCTTTTTTTTTTTTTTGAGATTGAGTCTCACTTTGTCACCCTTGGTAGAGTGCCATGGTGTCATAGCTCACAACAACCTCAAACTCTTGGGCTTAAATGATTCAGCCTCCCAAGTAGCTGGGACTACAGGCACCGGCCACAATACACAGGTATTGTTTTTTTAGCGACTCTTGTTCAGGCTGGTCTTGAACCTGTTAGCTCAGGGCATTCCACTAGCCTTGGCCTCCCAGAGTGGTAGGATTACAGGCATGAGCCACCCTGCCCAGCCCAGAGTGTTTTTGTTGTTGTTGTTGTTGTTTGTTTGTTTTTTGAGACAGAGTCTGGAGCTGTCGTTCTGGGTAGAGTGCCATGGTGTTACAGCTCACAGCAACGTCAAACTCTTGGGCTTAAATGATTCTCTTGCCTCAGCCTCCCAAGTAGCTGGAACTACAGGCACCCTCCACAACACCCGGCTATTTTTTTGTTATTGTTGCAATTGTCATTGTCGTTTTAGCAGGCTGGGGCTGGGTTTGAACCCACCAGCCTCAGTGTGTATGTGGCCGGTACCCTACCCTCTGAGCTACAGGCACCACCCCAGAGAAGTGGGATGCCACTCCTTTTGATCCTTCTTTTTTTTTTTTGAGACAGAATCTAGCTTTGTCACCTTGGCTAGAGTGTCACAGCATCAGCATAGCTCAGAGCAACCTCAAACTTCAACTCAGGTGATCCTTCTGCCTTAGCCTCCCTACTAGCTAGGGACTACAGGCCAGCACCACCATGCCTGGCTAATTTTTTTTAACCTTCTTCTAATTCCTGCATAATATCATGTCCTTTGTGGAATCTTACCTGATAAATCCACCTGACTTAAAGCCATTATACTTATTTAATTGATGGTGTATTTATTTGCCTGTAAAAACTCTGGGTCTCACTATGTCAAAAAACAATTCTAGGGCCGGGCAGTGGCTCAGCCTGTAAACCTAGAATTCTGGGAGGCAAATAAATATACCATCCCAGAACTCTGGGAACTTCTCTCTTGAAAGCTAGACTCATAGGCTTCACCTCTTGTTCACTCAGGTCACTCAGTAATGATCTAGGACTCTACATACAATGCATAGTCAATGAGTATTATTTTCCCGCAGCTTGGAACATCACCCCTTCACCTTGCAGCTCAGTATGGTCATTATTCCACAGCAGAAGTGCTCCTTCGAGCAGGCGTTAGCAGGGATGCCCGGACCAAAGTGGACAGGACACCCTTGCACATGGCTGCAGCTGACGGACACGCGCACATCGTGGAACTTCTTGTTAGGGTAAAGAATAGTGGTGAGGCTGTATTGTAGAAATGACATCCTCCTTCTTGTTTTTTTACTTAAGTGAGTGGTAGGAAACCAGGTTGGGAAGGGTTAAGTATAGGACAGTTTATGGCATGACTCTCAGGAATCATGATGGATATTAAGAGTTTGTTTGCTAATTTTTTTTTTTTTGAGACAGGGCCTCAAGCTGTCACCCTGGGTAGAGTGCCCTGGCATCACAGCTCACAGCAACCTTCAACTCCTGGGCTTAATCGATTCTCTTGCCTCAGCTTCCCAAGTAGCTGGGACTATAGGCACCCACCACAATGCCCGGCTATTTTTTTTGGTTGTAGCTGTCATTATTGCTTGGCAGGCCTGGGCTGGGTTCAAACCCACCAGCTCAGGTGTATGTGGCTGGCGCCTTAGCCACTTGAGCCACAGATGCCGAGCCTAATTTTTTTTTTTTTTGAGACAGAATCTCACTTTGTCACCCCCGATAGAGTGCCGTTGCACATACCTAACAGCAACCTCAAACTCTTAGGCTCAATAGATTCTCTTGCCTCAGCCTCCCCAGTAGCTGGGGCTACAGGTACCCACCACAACACCTGGCTACTTTTAGAGACAGGGCCTCAATCTAGCTCAGGCAATCCACCTTCCTCAGCCTTCCAGAGAGTTGGGATTACAGGTGTGAGCCATTGGGCCTGGCCTTTTTTGCTTTGTTTAGCAGGTCCAGGCTGGGTTCAAATCTGCCACCCCCAGTGCATGGGCCAGCGCTCTAACCATTAAACACAGGCACACAGCCTGTTTTCTAATTTTTTTTTTTTTTTTTTTGAGACAGAGCCTCAAGCTATCCCTCTGGGTAGAGTGCCATAGCATCACAGCTCATAGCAACCTCCAACTCCTGGACTCAAGCGAGTCTCTTGCCACAGCCTCCCAAGTAGCTGGGACCACAGGTGCCTGCCACAACGCCCGGCCATTTTTTGGTTGCAGCCATCATTGTTGTTTGGCGGGCCTGGGCTGGGGATTCGAACCCGCCACCTTAGGTGTACGTGGCTGGCGCCTTAGCCGATTGAGCCACAGGTGCTGAGCCAGTCCACATTATAATTAATAAGAGAAGTTTAGTTCATATTTAACTATGTTTAGAAAAAGAGCAAGATTCTACTACTATACAAAAATACATAAACATGCAATTTATGTGTATGTGTGTGTGCATATATATATATATATTATTTGTTCATGCATTTTGGATAAAATTAGCATTATTTTAGAAACTTGAACTTAAATAATAAACACAAAGTCCAGAGGTAGGCTGGCTGTGAACATGGTGCAATAAGAATATCGGGAGCCTAAACTGTGTTTAATGTCTCTGCCCTACCATAGTCAACATCTATTTCATCGCTATGCTGATTCTACTACTCATAATTGTGATCAAGCTGTCATAGGTCCAGCATCAAAGTCTACATAGAAGACCCAGGCCACAAAGGGGACCATCTCTTCTTTACCTAAATGTTTAGATTGTTCACACTTTCCTAAAATAGTTAGTCCTCATTATCTACCTTGTTTCAGAGTAGATTTGTCATTACATTCTTTAAAAACCTAATCATATCTTGCTAAAAAGAATATATTTATCTTTCCTTAGCACCACTAGTTAACTCAGAAAGAATTTTTAAAATAGATTCAGAATCTTTTTCTTCTTTTTACTTACTTATGGTTTTCTAAAAGACAGAAGTGATTTTATGTTTTTTGCAGAAATGTTATTTATATGAATTAAATGTAGGCAAAGAATTTTATGTTCAGAGATACACACACATGCAAATAAATACACATGGATTTGAACTAAAGACTATCGCTTATTAGCTGTCTGACATTGGGAGTATTAAATACTGTATATTCTTTGATGATCAATTTTCCTCATCTATAAATTAAAAAAAAAATGTCACTGTGCAGGGTTGTTAGGATTACAATTGATTCCTAGCTCAACTGATATTACTTTCGTAAACCTCCTTTCTTTGAATTACATGATTTCTTCATTTTCTACACACTCTAAATAGGAGTCATAATCTTCAGTGACAATAAGATTAAAGGGATAAGATAAATGAGCAATAGGGTTGGTATAAAACAATATGGCAAGTTGGGGACTTTGTCTAATTAGAGTGTGTGCTCTTGCTAAATGAGATGACTCTGAATGAATGACTATAACTCTATGAATGACTCTATTCAATATCATGTTACAGTGTAATTTGGGCCTAAAACAGGCACTAAGTGACCAGATATAATTATTCAAGAGAAGATACGAATCTGTGTATTTAAGTGCAAAATATATCAATTTCTAAGTTTTGGCAACTAATTAAATGTCTTTAAAAATAGCCTAGCAGCTCACTAGAATATCTCCATAAGCTCTTACAGACATTATTTAGCCACGTAAGATCTCTATTCTAAAACACCACGAAGAAAAATTAAAAAAAATATTTTTTCCTGATATTCCTAATGAAATAGTTATTTTAATTCATTTTTGTAGATAACCATGCATATAATTCATTTTGTTTTCTCCATTATGTTATGGTGGATGTTCCCATTTTTACCAAAGTAATTATGCCTTTGAAAACATTGCTAAGGATTATTGCTGTTTTTTGACTACAGCCATGAGAAATGGATGAGGACACGGTGACATACACTGACCTAAAAGTCCCCATGTCACAAAAACAGAACAGAAGACATTCAGCTTACAAAAGGAAAGGTAAAGTGTTTTCTGAAAACCTAATGTCAAGTAGGAAAAAAATGAAATCATAATAATTGCATTCATAAGTATTTAGTATTGTGTATCTCGTTCTTTATATTTTGAGAAGTGAATTTGTGTACTATTCAACAAGATTTGTGATCAGAGTAAATAGAGATTTTTGTCTTAAACTCCAGAATATTCATTTGGCTCTAATTTTGAGGGCATGTTCACTATAAATTCTACTTTTGATTTTGTACAGGATTTCCGTGGCATATTGCAGTCATCCTGGGAATAACGTGTTTTTTCCTCTTGCTGGCAACTGGAGGCTTAGGATATATGTGTGAGTGTCAGCTACATGTATTTCTTTGGAGAACAATTATCCAGAATGAAAAATGAGATACTATATAACATTCAGCCGAATGTCTGCTGAACCTTTGTAAACTGTAAAGTTCTATAGACCTATTAGCAATCATGATAGTAATGATGATGACATTGATAACGATGATAGTTTCATTATTTTTCTATTATTTAGTTCTTATTCCAGACAAAATACTGTAGAGTCAAGACAAGAAGCTTTGAGCAGATGTGGGGCATGTTGGGTCTATGAAAATTAGGACAACTTATGGGGGTGGCCAGCGTAGGGAGGTGGTCACCTAGGGTAGTTCTACAGTAGTATATAGCCATGGATTACACAAAAATTTCACTGATAAGTACAGTGTGACTTATTATAATTTAGTTTTAGTGTTAAATGCAGTTTTCATATGACCAGTGGATTGGGAGAATCTTTATTTCATTATAGTTAAAATTATGCATAAAACACAAAAGAGAATAAACATACCTGTTTTCTGTATGAATCAAATTTTATCCATCACTTTTGATATATTTGCAATCTGTATAATTGTTTTCTCTTTTTTCTGATTATTATTTTTTATTTAATTTTAATTTTTTTTAAGAGACAGGATCTCACAATCTTGCTCAGATTGGAATGCAGTGGTTATTTACAGATGTGATTCTACTACTGATCAGTATAGGAATTTTGAACTGCTCCATTTCTGACCTGATATGGTTCACTCCTCCTTAGGCAACCTGGTGGTCCCTGCTCTTGCAGGGGAAGGTCATCATATTAATGCCAAAATTAGTGTGGACACCGGATCAGCATAGCACACCATAGCTCAGAACTCCTATACTCAAGCAATCCTCCTGTAGTAGCTGGCTGGGACCACAGGTACCTGCCACCATGTCCTGCATTTTCCTGATTATTATTAATTATTTGGTTCATTCAGTTAATAAACAACTCATCTTTTATGAGTCAGAATTATATATGGCATCAAAGATACAAAAATAAAAGAAAAACAGCTTTCAATGAGCTCAGTTGAAAGGGACCTTTTTTAAAAAAAGTGAAGCAGACTTAAAAATGAAATATTATAGGTGCTGTGATAATGGCATGAACAGAGCAGATAAAGGGTTCATGACTTCCCAAGGTCAAGAAAGCTTCCCTGCAGGAGATAATAGTAGATGGGAAGTAGAGGACAGGTAGGAATTAATCGGGAGGCTGAGGGTAGAGAAGACTCATCTAGGGAGAATGAATAACAACAATAAAGGACAGATTTAGTTGTTATGAGAATTGCAAGCAGTTTCCAGGTCAAGATAAAGGTGGCTAGAAATGAGTTTGGAAATATATGTGGCTTTCTGAAGGTCCTTTATAGCATGTTAAGTATTTTCAGATTTCGTCTGAAAACTAAGGAAATGATTTGACAATTTTAAGTAAGGGAAAAAATATGAGAAAATATGGATTTTGGAAAGATCATTTTCAGCATCCTGGAAAGTGAATGGGGGTATGTGAGAGGAGATTGTTTTAGGAGTCAGGGTTAGTGACAATAACTATCCAGACTGATGTCATGAAACAAGTAAAGAAGGGCAGTCAAACAAATGAGAAGTGTTTAAGGTACAGTTAGCAAGAGGCAGGGATTGGTGACTCATTCCATTTTGTATCAAATTTACACACTTTGGTGGATATGATTGTATAAAATGTTATAGAAAATAGAAGAAAGAACATCAGGCTCTGGTTTATTTGAAGACTGAGGTGCTCATGGCATATCAGTGAAGATCAAAAAGGACTGGGTTGGCTTGCATCTCCAGAGTGAGCTTTTGGAAGTGTTAGGTAGATACCTAGAATTCTGGCTCTGCTATAGAAAAAGGACAAGGATGGGGCCCCTACAACCAGTTTCATCTTAATTGTGTCTGGAGTGAATGCTCACACCTGGGTTGGAGGGAACAACCTACCAAGCTGCCAATCAGAACTTAGCTGCAAGAATGTAGAAGACTGTAGCCCGTGGGCCTAGCAACAGGTGCAATAGAATCTTAAAGGTGACCTAGAATAGCCTTAAGACTAATTAGCATTTAAGTCATTGGCTTAAATCTACATTGCGTCCTCCATGGGTTCTCAGAGAGGCTCATGGGAGGTCTACATGCACAGTATGATGCTTGTTCCAAGATGAACTATGAACTATGAGGTAGGCCCAACCTAGGCAATGTAAAAGAGAACCATCTACCAGGGCAGTGCCTGTGGCTCAAGGAATAGGGCGCTGGCCCCGTATAGTGGAGGTGGCAGGTTCAAACCCAGCCCTGGCCAAAAACTGCAAAAAAAAAAAAAAAAAAGGACATCGGCTATAATCCAGCCCCTTTGCTTTTCTTCTCATAACAATGGAGGCCCCTTTGCTGTTTGTGGCAAAATGTATCCTGCTCTATAATGTTTCTTATTCCGTAAACCTCTTTCTCTTCCCCAATAAACTTTGCTTCACACTTGCCTTACTTTGGGATGTCATGGTCATTCTTTGACCAAGAGCACTATAAGAATGGAGGGTGAAGGGAACTGCCTGAAACTGTTAACCAGCCACTGTTAACCTAAACGCCCATTTCATGCAGGGCGTTGCTGGTCAGGGCCTAACAAGGCAGGATGAGCCTACATGCTGATATCTGGAGATTGTTTATTCACTTCCAAGGCCTGCTGGGCTCCATGGTACTGGTAAAAGACTCAGGGCAATCTGTTTAAGTGATCTATTGACTAACTATAAATTTAGTCTAGACTAAAAATGCTTTGAAGATATAACCACTTTAAGATAGAAAGATATTGTATAGCTTTGTATTCTATGAAGAGAAATCTGTTTATCACATACTGTGATGGGTAATAACATGCTGATATTTGCTTTTACTGTGAAAATAAAAATAGCAAAGGGAAAGAGGGAGCAGAGCAGTTCATTGGGGA
>CAUYQV010045242.1:0-109830 GCA_963574575.1 Galagoides demidoff
TATCTTAATAGGGATAGCATTGAAAGGTAGATTGCTTTGGGAAGTATAGACATTTTAACAATGTTGATTCTTCCCAGCCATGAGCATGGTATGTTCTTCCATTTGTTAAAGTCCTCTGCTATTTCCTTTCTTAAGGTTTCATAATTTTCTTTATAGAGGCCCTTCACCTCCTTTGCTTGGTATATTCCTAGGTATTGCATTTTCTTTGAAGCTATGGTGAAGGGAGTTATGTCCTTAATTAGCCTTTCATCTTGACTGTTATTGGAGTATACCAAGGCTACTGACTTGTGGACATTGATTTTATATTCTGAGACATTACTGTATTTTTTGATGACTTCCAGGAGTCTTGTGGTTGAGTCTTTGGGGTTCTCTAAGTATAAGATCATATTGTCTGCAAAGAGGAAGAGTTTGACCTCCTCTGCTCCCATTTGGATTGCCCTTTATTTCCTTGTCTTGCCTAATTGTATTGGCTAGAACTTTCAGCAGTACATTGAATAGTAATGGTGACAGAGGACAACCTTGTCTGGTTCTAGTTCTAAGGGGAAAAGCTTTCAGTTTTACTCCATAAAGTAAAATATTAGCTGTGGGTTTGTCATAGATAGCTTCAATCAGTTTCAGGAATGTGCCACGTATGCCTATACTCTCCAGTGTTCTAATTAGAAAAGGATGCTGAATTTTATTGAATGCTTTTTCTGCATCTATTGAGAGGATCATATGGTCTTTTTTTTTTTTTTTTTGCTTCTGTTAATCCAGTGGATAACATTAATGGACTTGCTTATGTTAAATCAGCCTTGTATTCCTGGGATGAAACCTACTTGATCATGATGTATGACTCTTTTAATGATAAGCTATAATCTATTGGCTAGGAATTTGTTGAGAATTTTTGCATCTATATTTATTAGTGAAATTGTTCTGAAATTCTCCTTTTTATTGTGTGTAAAACCAGCACATTGTACCCCATGATTGCACTAAAGTACACAGCTATGATTTAATAAAAAAAAAAAAATTCTCCTTTTTAGTTGGGTGTTTTCCTGGTTTTGGTATCAGGGTGATGTTTGCTTCATAGAACATGTTGGGGAAGATTCCTTCCTCCTAAATTTTTTGGAATAATTTCTGCAGTACAGAAATAAGCTCTTCCTTGAAGGTTTGATAGAATTCTGGTGTGGAGCCATCTGGAGGGTATTTTTTTGTTGGAAGATTTTTTATTGTTTCTTTAATCTCAGTGCTTGAAATTGGTCTGTTCAGGAGCTCTATTTCTTCTTCCTGGCTAAGTCTAGGAAGAGGGTGTGATTCCAAATATTGATCCATTTCCTTCACATTGTCAAATTTCTGGGTATAGATTTTCTGGTGGTATTCAGAGATGACCTCTTGTATCTCTGTGGCATCAGTTGTAATTTCCCCTTTATCATTTCTGATTGAGGTTACTAGATATTTTACTTTTCTATTTCTGGTTAGTCTGGCCAAAGATTTATCTATTTAATTTATTTTTTTAAAAAAACAACTCCTTATTTCATTAATTTTCTGAATGATTTTTTTGTTTTCAATTTCATTGATCTCTGATTTAATTTTGGATATTTCTTTTCTTCTGCTGGGTTTAGGCTTAGATTGTTCTTCTTTTTCCAATTCCATAAGATGGCTTGTGAGTTTGTTGATGCGCTCTCTTTCTGTTTTTCAGATGTAGGCATCTGAAGCGATAAATTTTCCTCTCATATCTGCTTTTACTGTATCCCACAGGTTTTGGTAGCTCATGTCGTCATTGTTGTTATGCTCAAGGAAGTTAATGATTTCCTATTTTATTTATTCCTGCACCCAATTGTCATTCAATAGGAGGTTGTTTAATTTCCATGCCTTTGTGTAGGGTTGAACGTTTTTGTTGAAGTTCCACCTTAGTGCCTTGTGGTCTGAAAAGGTACAAGGTAAAATTTCAGTTCTTTTGAATCAGTTGAGGTTGGTTTTGTGTCCTAGGATATGATCAATTTTGGAGAATGTTTCATGGGGTGATGAGAAGAATGTATATTTTATTTTTGGGATGGAGTGCTCTATCAAGCACAGTTGTCTCATTTAAGGCCCTTATATCTTTGTTTAATTTCTGTTTAGAGGATTTGTCCAGCTCTATAAGAGGAGTGTTAAGTCCTCTGTTATTATGGTGTTATAGGATATCATGTGCTCAGACAAAGTAAGTTTATGTTTCAAGAATCTGGGAGCATTTAAGTTGGGTGCATAAATACTTAGAATTGAAATGTCTTCTTGTTGTATTTTTCCCTTCACCAATATAAAGTGACCATCTTTGTCTTTTGACTTTAGTTGCTTTAAATCCACATGTATCTGAAAATAAGATTGCAACCCATCTTTTCTTCTGAATTCCATTTACCTAAAAAATTGTCCTCCACCCCTAAACTCAAGAGTTTTAATTTGTCTTTTGAAGCTAGGTGTGCTTCCTGCAGACAGCAAATGGACAGCTTGTGTTTTTTAATCCAGTCAGCCAATCTGTGCCTCTTAAGTGGGAAATTCAAGCCATTAACATTTATTGAGACAATCGATAAGTGGGTAGTGTTCTATTCATCTTATTTTGTGAGAGTCCATTGCTTAGTTTTATCTTTTGCATCATTGTGAAAGTTCTATCCTTTAATTTCTGAGTTCTTACTTTGCTGTTGATCCATTGTGATGGTCAGTGTGTACAACAGGTTGAAGTATTTCCTACAGAGCTGGTCTTGTTGTGGTGAATTTCCTCAATGTTTGTATATCAGTAAATGATTTGATTTCTCTGCCAATTTTAAAGTTTAGCTTAGCAGGATATAGAAGTCTGGGCTGGAAATTGTTTTGTTTAAGTAGATTAAAGGTAGATGAACACTGTTTTCTGGCTTAGAAAGTTTCATTAGACAAGTCTGCAGTCACCCTGATGGATTTGCCCCTGTAGGTCAACAAGCACTTACTCCTACCAGCTTGAAGAATCTTTTTTTGTCTTGGCTTTGGACAGGTTCATCACAAAACGTCTTGGAGAAGCTCTGTTAGAGTTGAGGTAACCTGGGGTCCTATATCCCTTTGAAAGGAGTGTGTCAGAATCTTTGGTGATATTTTGGAAATTTTAATTTATAATATTTTCTAGTATGGCTTCCAGCTTCCATTCCCCCGGGGCATTCTTCTTGCCCTTCTGAGATACTTATAACTCATGTTTGAATGCTTCATAAAGTCCCATACTTCTGTCAGTGAACGTTCTGCTTTCTTTCTCTTCATTTCTGCCTCTTTAACTATCTGAGTTATCTCTAGAGCTTTGTCTCTACCTCTGAGATTCTTTCTTCTGAGTGGTCTAATCTGTTGTCAATACTTTCTATTGCATCTTTAAGTTCCCTAATGGACTGCTTCAGTTCCTTCAGCTCTGCTATATCCTTTCTATATTCTTCATACCGTTCATCTCTTATTTGATTCTGTTTTTGGATTTCATTTTGGTTATTTTCCACTTCATGAGCAGTTTCCTTCATTGTTTTCATCATCTGTATTCTAAATTCCCTTCTGTCATTTCTAACATTTCTTTATAGGTGGAATCCTCTGCAGTAGCTACCTCACGGTCCCTTGCAGGGAGTTGCTCTGGACTGGTTTTTCATGTTGCCAGGATTTTTCTGCTGACCCTTCCTCATGAGTGTTTTATTTTACCTGTTTCCTTGCCCTAATTTTCCTTTCACTTCCTCTTGCTCTTTAAGTTACCATGCCTCTGGCCTACAGTTTTGATGAGTCTAGATCTCCACTGCTTTTGTCCTGATGGGGTCCAGAAGTCTCTCACTGACTCCCTGTGTCCCTAAAGGGATGTTTCTGGGCAGGTCCCACTATCCAGAGAGGCCTGGAGACTTCTCTCCCCAGTCTCACCATGCACAGTTGCAAGGAAGCTGTTGCTCAGCCACCATCTTTCTCCTCCCTCTCAAAATACTTTATCTTTCCAATTAACATACAGTATAAGTCACCCCCCTTTTTAATAACTCTTAACATATGTATAAGATGAGTCAGTGTAGCACTACCAAAATCTACCATACAGTTTATCATCCCACCCCACCCCCCAAAAAACTTTCTCATTTTCTTCCTCTTCCTCATCTCTCCCTTTATAGTCCCACCTTTCCCATCCCCAATCCCCTTGCCCCTGGTGACCATAGATCCGTTCCTCCTTGCTACAGTAGTGTTTATTTGAGAATGTCATGTGAGTGGAATCCTAGGCTGTTACTGCGTAAGCTGTTGAGATTTATTTCATTCATCATAATGCTTTTGAGATTGATTTATGTTGCTGCATATATTAATAGTTTGTTCCTTTTTATTGCTGGACATTGCTACTTATTGTGTAGGTGTACCACACTGTTATTTGTCCTTTCATGCAGTTGTGGACATTTGGGTTGCATATTGTTACCAAGCTTTCATGTGAACACAAGTTTGTATTTCTGTAGGGTAGATACCTAGAAATGGAGTTGTTGTGTGCTAACTTTATAAGAAATACTCAAACTGTTTTCTATACTAGTTGTAGATTGTGCATTTCCACAGAAATGTATGAGTTCTGGTTGTATATCTTCACCAGCATTTGGTGTTAACAGTCTTTTTTTGTTCAAGACATTCTATTAGGTATGTAGTAGTATTTCATGATTTAAATACTCATTTCCCTAATTATACTGAGCTGCTTTTTGTGCACTTACTACTGATCTACGTGTATTCTCTTTGGTGAAGAGAGTCTTTTGCTTACTGTTTTCTTACTGTTCGAGTCTTGAGAATACTTTATGTGATCTGGATATGTATCCTTTGTTGACTATATAATTTGCTAACATTTTCTTCAGTTTGTAGCTTGTCCTTTCTTTCACCTAACAGAGTAGTGGTTTGTCACAGAGCAAGTGTTTAACTTTGGTAAACACTTACCAAGTTTTTTAACAGATCACACTTTTGGTGTCATAAACTTGAACTGTGTCTTCTCTGTTTTCTCACTCAACACAACAGCAATCAGCACACAGGACTTCTGTGACCAAATGTGTGAGGGCTTTTCCCCACTAACAAGGAAGCAGTTAGTTCTGCAACAGAAACCAGCCGGGTGTATGCTAATTCAATTCTAACACTATCTACTTAGAGATAGTGTCAGATCCCACAGGTTAAAGGGCTCAGTCCCCGAGACTTCCCCTCACTTTACTTCAGACACCTATGACAAGTGCAGATCTTGGGAATTTCTAAGGGGCCTGCTATAAATCTGGATTCCCACAACTCCCTTCTTGTGTTCTGTTAATTTGTTACAGGAGCTCAGGGAACTCAGGAGAACAAGTATGTTTACTGGTTATTATAAAAGATATTACAAAGTATACAGATAAAGAGATGGATATGGTGGGAGGTAGGGGGAGGGAACTGGAGCTTCCACGCCACCTTCCAGGTTCCTCCACATGTTTAGCTATACAGAAGCTCTCCAGACATGGTTCTTTTGGATTTTTATGGAGGCTTTATTACATAGGCATGATCGATTAAGCACTGGCTATGGCTGATCTACTTTATCTTCTACCCCTCTCAAGCTGTCTTAGGAGGTGGGCTGGAAGTTTTAACACTCTAATACCACCTTGTTGTTTCTGGTAACCATCCGGAAGGTCCTTAGAGGCTGCCAGCCTTCCATCAAGTTCAACTCATTAGCATACAACAGAGTTTCTAAGGGTTTAGAGAATTGTGTGCCAGAAAACTTAGGTTGAAGACCAAATATATATTTCACAATATCACAGTGTCTAGGAATGTTTGCCAAAACTTTAGATCATGAAGATTTTCTTCAGTTTGCTTTTCACCCTTTTTGTTTTTAGTTCTATGTTTTACATTTAGAGCTATGATCTATTTTGAGTTAATTTTTTGTTTAAAGTGTGAAATTGAGGTTAAGGTTCATTCTTTTTGCTCATACATATCTAATTGTTTCGGTATCAGTTGTTGAAAATACGTCCTCTCTCCGGTAATTGCCTTTGCACCTTTGTCAGTGCCCGTGCGTGTTTCAGACTCGGGTTCTCAGCTCCTTTCCATTGTCTCCCTTCACCAGACCCACAGCCTCGCTGACCGTAATGTTATACAGAAGTGTAGAAATCGGGTAGTGTAAGTCCTCAGCTTTGTTTGTCTTTTTAAAAATCGTTTTGACTATTCTATTTAATAATTGTTTTGCCCTCACTACTTTACAGTTATCAATAAGGATGCAAAATAACATTTTATTAAATATTTCCTCTGCTATTTAGTAATCAGAATATTTAAATAATACTGTGGGGTATGTGTATGTGTGTGATTACTTTGGTCATCTAACGAATATTTTGATCTTCCATGGGGTGGGAGGTGGTATTGATCCATGACCAATATTATCTTCTTTCATTACACTCTTCAAACATAGAAAAGTTATATGGAAAACATACCAGTTTTAGAATTAGCATCTTGATTTGATTGGGCCTGCACTGAATCTGTAGACTAGTTTGGGGGAAACTGGTAACTTCCCAATTCTGAGTCTTCTAATCCATGAATATAGCATATCTCTCCATTTGTTTAGCTGGTCTTTGGTTTCTTTCATCCATGTTTTGTGTAGCATACTAATCCTGCATGTGTTTTGTACCTAATTGTTATGCTTATTTTTTAGATTCCTTAGAGTTTCATTATAAACAATTATTTCCAAATAGAAAGTTCTGGTGTTTTCTTTACAGTCCATCTGCCTTTTGTTTCTTGTTGCACTGACTGAAACTTCAGTATGGTGCTCAATAGGAGTGGTGGAAGCACATACTCTTGTTTCTTGTTCCTGATCTTAGCGGGAGGGCATTCAGCCATTCACCATGAAGATGATGTTAGCTGCAGGTTGGGAGAGGCCTTTTATTAGATTGAGGAGATTCTCTTCTTTGCCTGGCTTGCTGAGAGCTTTTCATCATGATTAGATGTTGAACATTGTCAGATAATTATTCTGTACCTATTTAGATGATCAGATTTTTTTTTTATTCTTTAGTTGGTGAAAATTGTGAATTGCTGTCATTGATTTTCAAAGATTGAAACAACCCTGCATTTCTAGGATAAACTCTGGTTGATCGTGATGTACTGTCTTTTCAATTTATGGCTAGACTAAGTTTGCTGATAGTATATAGAGGTTTTTGCATCTACTTTCATGAGAAATTTTGGTCTGGTTTCAGTATAGGATGTAGTAATGCTGTTCTCTTAAAATTAATTGGAAGATGTTCTCTCCGTGTCTGTTTTTGGAATAATTTGTGTATAGTTGGTATTATTTCTTCCTGAAACATTTGGTATGGTTTCTGACTACAAATTCAATTCCTTAGTAGGTAGAAAACTATGCAGGTTACCTATTTCTTCCTCAGTGAACTTTGTTTTTTGTGTCTTTCAAGGAATTTGGTCTTTCCATTTATAAGTTATTGCCCTTGACATGTTATATGTCAAAAGAGGTTGGGATTAGTGATTGTTTAATGTTACACTATCGCATTCTGCCATGTTCATCGTTTGGTGGGAGGATTTTACACATTCTACCAAACTATTTTGAACTTGAGAAGCAGCAGAATGGGATGAAAACTTTAGGTGCCCAAAGTAGACACTTACTTAAACTCCTGTGCTTCAGTTACCTCCTCTAAAAAACTGTGCATAGGGAGGGTTGTTTTGAAGAGTAAATGACAAAGTACTTGGTGAGCACTAATTTAAGTAACATTTTGTGTTGTCATCTCTGTTATTTTTCAGTGGTGTCTAACAACAGTCATGGATTTTGCTTCACACTTCTTAGTGTCCCCAGACTACAGTAGTTCATTTTGTTTTAAATAGATATTTTCTAAACTTTTGTAGGCCTCGTCATACCCGTTACCTGTAATGAGGAGCATCTTCCTTCTGGCTGTCTGTACCTCCGATCTGTCTCTTCTGAAAACTGTTCCCTGTGCCATGCACACATGCACATAACATACATACGAACATACATAACCATTTTCTTTTTTACCCATTGTTTTAGTTTCTACATCAAAGTGATACTAGTTCTATGAAAGTGAGGAATATAAATCAAGGCTTTTGTTTTTGCCAAGGATGATCCCTTAATTCAAGTGAATAATTGAATGGGCATGAAAATCACCTGGAAAGCTTGTTTTAAATAGTTTTTCCCAGTCCCATCTCTAGAGATTCTGGTTTGGTTAGTTGAGACCAGGCCCAGGAATTTGCATTTTTGTTTGGACTACGGGTACTAAGCCTGCTTGTTTGAAGACTATGCTTTCAGGAGCACAAGGTCAACATAGTCAAAGGTCACCACACAGTGTGGTTGGAAGACAATTAATAATATAAATACTTAAGGCTCCTCCACTAAACTGTAATGTTGGATATGTCATTTAACCTTTCAGATACTTTTTCATTAGTGATTAATCTCTTTTTCAAAATATCCTACATATTCTTAAATTAGGTCTGTCAGTACACCTGCTGATATTTTATCTATTGCTTATCTCTGAACTAAAGTTTCCTGAGATCTAGTCATGTCTTGTGTTAAAACCCTTTGAATTTAGTCCTTTCTTCTTTCTTTCTGTATTTTCCACTAATATATTACTTTATAGACACATAAATACATCATTTTTCTTTGTTGTATCTAAACACATCTTATTTCTTTATCCATGAAAATTTTCATGATTGACTTTTTTACTTTAGTTTAAAAGAAGTAAAATTAAGAAAATGTTTATCTGTGTGCAGCTTTGAATCCTTAACTGCATTTAATTATATATTTTATCTGCATTCAGCCTGTATGTTGTATGTTCAACGATTGAAACGGTAGTAAACGTGAGGTGTTTGAGTGAAGGAAGTAGTGTCACTGTCTTTAAAATCCTGAACTGTTTCTAGTAGAACTTGAAATAGTGTAATTTTGCATTTTAAAAATTATTTTGCAGAGGCCTATGTTATAGAACATTTATATCTTCATTTCTATTTTAGGTACGTATAGCAGCAAAATTCATCATTCATGCCCCTCCTGGAGAATTTAATGAGGTGTTTAATGGTGAGTGTTTCATGTATACTAAGCTTGGTATATAAAGCATTCTTTTTTTTAAGCACCCCCCCCCTTCAATTTTTAAAGAAAATCATAATAACCAAAATAACTACCCTAAGAATAATAGGTAGAACAATCTTATTTTCTGAATTACAATGAAAATTTTTTCCAAACTGGATGTTGTAAATGACTAGAATATAATGTGTTTTTTACATAGTATAATTCTGTTAGAGCAAATTTACCTTTAAAATAATAAAATAAATTCTATGTCATTAACAAAAACATATCCTAATTTGGAGAAGTAGTATCTTTTTGGTCAGTGCTTTTATAGAAAGACTATAAGCACAGACAGTAGATATTTCTTTAATAAAACTTAAGTAGTTTTAAAAGACAACTAATTTTTCATATAAACTATATATCGAATTATGAAATGCATTTTTTTATTTCTTTTAAAGAAAAACTTAGTAGATCAATATGAACAGACAACAAAAGGGAAAAACCATGTTTTTTAATTCATAGAAGATGAAGCAAATGTAAAAACAATTTGTTATTTAAATTACATGTTTTCAGTCATTTCATAGTATGCTTTTCTTTAAACCTTATTGGCAAATATTTTTATGATTATTTACTCACAGCTCAGAAATTTAAAGTGCTATAAAATCTCTGGTTACCATAAAGACTGTAACAATAGCTGCTTTTCATCAGAAAAAATGATATGGTTGATAGAATCACTGAGAAAATGGCCTGTAGTATTTTCTTTACAAAACATAAGCAGTTAGAAAAGTAAGTTACTGTAAGTATATAAATGTATTATTATTCCTACTTACATAATTGGCCTTCATCATGTCCTCATTTAAAAGTTAATTCAGACAAAGCTCTTTAATTTCATTTTTTAAGCATTCTGTTCTACAGTAAACTATTTATATATTTTTAAATTTAATCTCATTTTTATTCTTAGATACGATATAATACAATCTTAACTGAGAAAAGATTAGGCTTAAAAGTGAAAAATGAGGCAGAAATTATCCATAAACTATAATAATTTAAGATTTAGTGCATATAATTACATATGGCAATTCTTGTACATTTTAAAATGCAACCACAGGTCTACACTTATAGAAAATCTACATTGTAAAAAAATCTAGATAAAATTCTACTGTTTAAGATAACTGTTAAATCTCAGTAGTAAACTGGGAGCAGTAGAAAATTCAAAAGTATTTCTGCTTCCTGTGAAGTTTACTTCTCTTTTTTAATATTTTGCTTCTGTAGTCTATGTTATATATTTGATAGGGGATCGAAGAAGATAGTGTCCCTTCCTTAGGGTCAAAAGTTGGCAAGTATATTATAAATTGGTAATGATGAAACTACACTAAAGTTATTAGTCCCCAAACTCCTGTATAATTCATAGAGCCAAGAAAAACATTTTCATTTTAAAGTTTTCTATTTATTGTTCTTACTCTGATTGAAATACCCTGCATATTTTTAATCAGAAAAGTTCCAAAATAATGTATGGGTCTTGGAAATTAATTTCCTAAGTCTCATTTGTATTGGCATGTTCCGTGTTGAGTTATAGTAAATTTGAGCGTTAGGAGTGAACCATTAAGTAGTCCTGGGGCAGGGGATGAATTTTGGAATAGAAGTGGGATATAAGATTTATTTAGTAAAATTTAATTGAAAGTGTATTTTAGAATTAAAGAATTAAATACAGGGTGTCCATAAAGTTCGTGTGCAGTATTTTAAATTGCACATGAACTTTATGGACACCTTATATATGAAGGGTGATTATTTTTCATTTTAGTTGAAATCTTAGTGCCAGAATGATTCTAAGAGAAACCATAAAATTTTAGAATTACAAAGTTATAAAATCTTATCATTTCAGTGGTTTGAAATGCCATTTCTCCTAGGCTGGCTATTTTAAAAAATATTGAAACATAGATTTTTGATAGTGGAACTTCTAGACTGGGTTCTGAAAACTATATATATATATAAAAAATTATTATTTTTTTAACCTTCTACCTATCATCCTATGGTTCTGTTGTATATAACCTTTAAGTCACAGGGGTCCTCAAACTTTTTAAACAGGGGGCCAGTTCACTGTCCCTCAGACCGTTGGAGGGCTGGACTGTGGGCCCGGGACGAGTAGGCTGCTAAGCAGGACAGGCAGCAGCGGCAGAAACACCCCAGGGGCCAGATAAATGTCCTAGGTGGGCCGCATGTGGCCAGGAGAGCTAACTGATCAAATCCTGCTTTTTAATTATTTTCCTGTTTAGAACTGGAGAAGATATACTGTGATAACTCTATTACTTACTATATTTAAAATATTGAGATTAAAGAAACATTTATCAAGCGGTGGCGCCTGTGGCTTAAAGGAGTAGGGCGCCAGCCCCATATGCCCGGAGTGGGGGGTTCAAACCCAGCCCCAGCCAAAAACTGCAAAAAGAGAAAAGAAACATTTATCAAGTACTAGAACTTCTCATCTTGCTTTGTAGGATGAGAATAACTATAATTGTAAATTTCATTATTTTCAAAAACAATATTTTAAGCAGAAGCATCCATTGTTTAAAATCAGTTAATTTAGAAATTAAATCAGCATTATTTTAGGGTTTAGCAAAAGAGACTATTTCTTATAATTAGGGCATATTGCTGAAAAGAAATGAGATGTGTGAATAGGCAATTTTTTTCTTTTGAAACCACTTTATTATTTTTATAGAAATGATTCACAGTCAATTCTAAACTTTCCAAAGTGCAAAAAAGAACCTAATAAGCAAATAGTTCTATCTTCTAGTTTCCCATTATCCAAATGAACATCCAACATCTCTCAACAGACAGATACTTAAAATACATAAATATAATACCATACGTACTGAATTTCCTATGAATGTATTTTTATGTTAACAAATATATATACACACCTTATTTATAAAAGCCACCCGGTTTCACAATGTAAATAAGAACTATTGTATATTTAAGCAGTTGCTTAATAGAAAATATTTAGGTTGGTTATTTTCATCTAATAAAAAAATTACGATACATTTTTTATGTACTTTATAATAGCAACTACATAAATGAAAGAAAATACATGATGACTAGAGTAGAATTTTGTTTTTTGAAGTGAAATTATGTGTGTTTGTTTCTTTTATATTTTATGAAGTGCTTGGATTTTCAAATAAAAATTAACTATTTTTGAAGTCATGTTTTGATGATTAATAGCCATGTGTCTACATAAAAATTAAGTCTGAAATTAGGATGGAGGTAAGAATCAGCCAAAGTGAGATCACTGACTAAGAGCAGAGTTACTCATCTGTGGCTTGAAGGTGAGCTGAGGACAGAAATGCCTACATCCAGACTCTAGTCACAAACTGTTACTTAAATTGCTTTTTCTGTAAAGCATATTCCTTTGAACTGATGATTGTATTATCAAACTGAGAGGCATAATCCTGAGTCTTCTCTGCAGATCTTATTACACTCTCTTTCTGGTGGAGCTTGTCTCTACTCTGATTCTCTGGGCATGGTATATATTACAGTCTGCCTGCACTGACCATTCAGGATAGGAAGTGGTGTATTCACTCCTGCTATTTCCTAAGCAAAATCTTTCTTCTTCCTTTTTTTTTAACCGTCTTGTGTGTTTGGGGTTATTTTGGTTATGAGAAGGATATTTTGATTTTGCTTGCATTTGTAGTGGGGATTGTTAATACATGACCAAAACAATCTGTGTTAATCACTTTCTTCAAACACAGAAAATTAGTGATAAAGAAAATAATATTTGTTTTGCAGATGTTCGGTTACTGCTTAATAATGACAATCTTCTCAGGGAAGGAGCAGCCCAGTAAGTATTATTTATTATACTAACACAGCTAAAAGGGCACAAGAAAAGATGTCTTAAAATGGTTTTTAAGCACTAGTCTCTCACATAGATATTTTGCATATCATGTTTAAAAATATAACTATATGCTCTAGGCTAGATGACAGAGGAGCTTAGAGACACAGCTATAACATGAAATTCTCTATTCATTGTATGCTTAGCAGTGGCTTATAGTGTATGTTAATACTGCATTTTGACATTTGTAAAACTGGATAAAATTATTTTTGATATTATGATTGCTTTAATTTTTATGTAGATTTGGTTTTATTATATTTTTGACCCTGAGAGTTTGAGATCTTTTCGGGTTGGGAGTTTATTTTATTCACCCATGAATAAAACATTGTACTGACACATAAATGTTTACTGAATTTTTGAGTGATTCAAAGAACTAGGCAATTCCAAATCCTAATACATTGTCTTTGGATTAGTGACTGCAGCCATGACTTCTCACAACTATCCTAGAATTTCAGAGAAAATTTAACTTTTTCTCTACTCCTATCACCCAGAATACAGTCTGGAGACCCATATTTTAGACTGGAACCATCTCCATAATCATTTGAAAATGATGGAATTATACAAACTAACAAAGGATGTTTACTATGCATGCAGTCAGCTGCTTTTCATCCTCCTATACTACCCAAAATGTGAAATCTTGACTGACAGAGGAAATTTTTTGTAATTCTACTTCTGTAACCTAGATGGATTTATAAAATAAATCTGGCCTTCATGATTATGCTAATGAAGGTAGTGGTTCAGTAGACTTCTAGGTATATCTTATTTTGCTAATAATTAAAATTTGTGTTATTTTGTAATAGCAATTTGTCTTATTTGGAAAAATACATATAACATAAAATTTACCATTTTAACCATTAAGTATATAGTTTAGTGGCTTTAAGTTCATTTACATAGTTGTGTAACTATCACCACCGTCCATTTCCTGAATGTTTTCATCGTCTCAAACTGATACTTGAGCAGTAACTCTCCCTTCTATCTGTCTGCTATGTGTTTACTCTAGATACTTCATGTAATATTTGTCCTTTTGTTTTATTTTACTTTATTTACTATGGTTTATTTTACTTTACATAATGTCTTAAACGATCATTATGCAGCATTTATCAGAATTGCCATCCTTTTTAGGGCTGAATAATATTCTGTTGTGTGTGTGGATACTACAGTTTGTTTATGCATTTATCAGTTTATCTGTCAATGGACACTTCAGTTGCTTTCACCCAGTAATTATGTTATAGTGCTCTGTAGGAATCAGTTTACCTTTAGTTACAACTTCTGAGTGAATAGCTACTTACTCCTAAGTTCTTTAAGGGTTATAGAAATCTTTTGTATATTGAAGTAAGATTATTCTCTTTATAGTAGCATACAGCATGTTGACCAAATCTTATGGTTGAAAAGAAAACACATAGCATTTATGAACTTTGAAAAATATGTTCAGCGTAAACCTTTCTTCTGAGATCTCTCTGTTAAATAAGTATGTGGGTTTTTTCACACAGGTGCAAAAATTAGTGGATTCTTTTTTTCTTTTTTTTCCTTTGGAGACAAGAGTCTCAAGCTGTCGCCCTGGGTAGAGTGCCTTGTTGTCACAGCTCAGAGCAACCTCAAACTCAGTGGGCTTAAGCAGTTCTCCTGCCACAGTCTCTGGCGCTGGGACTATAGGCACCCAGCACAACACCTGACTATTTTTTTGTTATAGTTGCCATTGTTTAGCTGGCCCAGGCAGCCTCGGTATATGTGGCTGGTGCCATAACCACTATGCTATGGGTGCTGAGCCTGGATTCTTTGTAAGTTAAGAGAATGAGAAACTTGATTGTTAAAAGATAAAAGTTTTCAGAGAAGTATTTGTAATTATGTAAGTGGCATTAAATAGTCATACATTTGACTCAAGGTAGAGAAATAGTAGGGCTGGGTACAGTGGCTCACACTTGTGTTCTTAGTACTCTGAGAGGACAAGGACAAGGTCAAGAAAGTTGAGACCAGCCTGAACAAGACCCTGTCTCTGCAAAAAGTAGACAGGTTGGTGAAGTGTGGTGGTGTATGCCTATAGTCCCAGCTACTCAGTAGACTGGGCAGGAGGATCACTTGAGCCCAGGAGTTTGAGATTGAGGTTGAAGTGAGCTATGATGATGCCACTGCCCTCTGCCCTCTATCCTGAGTGATCGACTCCATCTCAAAAAATAAAAGACGAAAGTATTGGAATTTTGTTTGTGCAAAGAAATATTTATTAATGATTGCTACATTTAAATAAATTGAATTTGTTCTAAAATAAATTTGAATGTAAGCTACATTTCTCTTTTGTTATGACTCTAAGAAAACAAAATATCAAAACCTGTACTAGAAGCTTAAGATTTTCTTGGGTGTGATTATACTCTCAGTAAATGTTTTTGCTAACTAGATGAACTGGTAGAGAAAATATTGATGGTTTTGTTTACTGTAGTAGTAATCTTTATACATGGTTTCTTAAAACTAAATATCCATTTGAGTTCATTTTGTTGAGGATGCCTGTGAAATGCAGAGATACTCTTTAAATAAATCAGCGATTGACTCTAAAATGACACTGCTCTGGTTCACGGAGTCCTCTAGGAAGCAGTTTCTGAGCAGAAATAGTGTTACATCAGCGACTACTCTGCTTGGTTCTGAATTACTTTTGAAATAGCCAAGCTTGCTTGTATTTGTTCTCAGGAGAGGGCAGATTTGTCACCTATCATTGAGGCTGCCCCAAACTACATAATACAAGCTTAGAAGATATAAAACATTTAGAATGTGTTCCAGTATCAGTTTAACTGGAGGAAGTGCACAGCCGTAGACTGTTTCTTCTTCGATTGTAATTTCTGATGTTGAATTTCTTTTTTGCAAGTATATTTCTTTCCACATATATACACTTTTCCTCCTTTCTTCTACCTTTACCCTATTCCTTGATCTCTTTTAATCTTTTTTTCTTACTTTTTCTAAGGGAGAAAACAGTCGTTCTAATGAGACATCTTTACTAAAAGGCACAAACTCACTATGTTTCAAAGTACAATTAGACATACTGGAGAGCTGGTACTGTCAAGTCTAGATTACTTTGAAATATACAGAAATAGCCTGTTGTTCAGCAGATGAATGAATGACAATGATGAGATAAATAAGCCTCTCAGGGATTTTCCAGTGGGGAGTCAGACATGTTCAGCATTAGGCCATAGGAAATAAAATAGAGTAGAAGCATATCAATGTTCTTCAGAGCCCAAAGGAGAAATTTTAATATCTATTTAAAGGCAGTTTAAGCTGAATTTTAAATTAACACAATTTTAATAGTGAATAAAATGAGTAATGTAGCTAAACTGAAGGAAAGGCTAGGTGAAAAGTGTAATGTGAGATTTGGTGAATAAAGGATGTAAAAAAAATCTACATATGGGAATGGATAACTTAGAAGTGGACGGCTGGGCCACAGAATTCTACATGGGCAGGGAACTTAACTGTTTTCACTGTGGCTAGTAGAATGCTTAGCACATAGTAATAAGAGCTGAGTAAATACGTAAGGTGCCAAAAAAACATATACACATTTTAAGAAAGAAGAAACTATATTAAAATTGTAATCCTCAGTATATACCAATAACAAAAGATGAGTACAAGTCACGTTTGACTTCTACAGTTACAAGAGGTCCTCCAAGTGGTTACCATCAGCCTCCAGAAACTTATGATTATGGCAGTCAAAAAGTAACACATAGATAACATCTCTTAAAATGTATGTACATTTTTTGGCACCCCAGTATTTGCATGGATGGAGGATTGGATGAGTGAACGATTAGTGGGTACATGGAATGAGTTGAACTAAAGTCTCTTCTGAACTGAAGAGATTTTGGAAGTTGTATAGGCCAATCTACCATTTTTATAGATCAAGTAAGTGGAGCCTGTACTAATTAATAATAAAGTTGGAATACAACCCAGATATTCCCACTCTTAGATTAGTGAGTACCTTTTCCACTAATTGTCCCCATTTAACCTGCTTTGAGCATTTAAGATAAAATTTTACTTCTTTCATATTCGTTGTCTCTTTTCCCATTCTTTTATTCCCTCCCAAGTTAGAGGGAGATGGAATTTGCTATTACGGGAATAAAAGGCTTCTGAAGATAGAAACCTAGGACCAAATTACTATTTAAATATTTAAATTTATTAACTAAATGCGACTTTACCAGAAAATCAATACTAAATTCTAAGTGATTTAGTGTACGAGCATACTTTTGAGATAAATCATTTAAGGGTTAGTAGCTGTCTGGCTATGTTGAGGCTATTCTTGGGAAAATTATAATTTTAGTTAAGAAAATGAGAAGTGAATAGCTACTTTTCCCCCCTCTTCCTTATATACTTTTATGTTCACCTCCACCTTTTTTGCACATGCAGTGTCAGGAACTCAACAGCTAATAATTTAATTCTACTTTGCTATTTTTACACTCACTAATGATAACTCCTGGTAAATCATCAATAATGCTCTGCTCAAGTACGAATTGCTTTCTAGAGAAGACTCAGGAGCTAATCCCTGGAAATTCAGTGGACTTCTAGCCATTCAAAGTAATCTGGAAAGCTTCCAAATTAGATTTAGAGATATATTCCTAAATTTAAAATTTTTTTGTTTCTTTTCTTTCAATTATAAGTCATTTCCTAGGTTATTGATTTAATAAAATACATTATAAGTAATTTTCTAGGTTATTGATTTAATAAAATATAGTAAATATAATTTTTAGGTCATTTTCTCTACTATGAGCATTTTTTCCACACTACCACATGGGAATGGTAATGTGTTACTCTTTACTCACATGAGTGTAGAGAGAAGCTTTGAGTCCCTCTTGTCACCACTTCCTAGCTCAGACTCTGCAGTTCTAGCGTGGACGTCAGTGGTAGCCTTGCTGCTTTCTCTGGCTCCAGTGGCTCTGCTGCCCAATTCGTCACACACATTGCTGCCAAATCTTCTTTAGAAGAGCTTCTATGTTCTCCTTTCTTAGAAAGCCTCTCTGACTCTTCTTTGCCTCCCAAATTATCCTAAATTACTGTCATTCAGGGCCTTTCATCTCCATTTATAAATACGAGCACCCACTATGTGCCAGGCTTTGAGCTTGGTGCTTTCCTGATGTTGGATGTAACTTATCTTCCCATGCGTTTTGCTCAGATGATTCTCCTAATTGAATACTCATTTCTTCTCATCCCTCTCGTTTCTACAAGACTAGAGGCTATCCAGTTTTTCAAGTCTACTTCTCAGTATCACATCCATTATGAAATTGCCCAGTTCTCATCTATTCTCTTTCTCCTGCCTCAACAGATGTAATTTTTAAGAAAATATTCTCTATGGTGGTGTTTTACTGGTAATCCTTTTATGATACTTTTTACTTTGAGTTGCAGTTATGTTTATCTATTATCTCTCCTATTCCACTGGAGGTCCTCTGATCTTGAAATCTGTCTGATTATTCTTTACATCTTTCATAGCACTTGTCTGTTTCCTGGTACACTAACTACCTACTTGAATAACTGGATGTGTATCTTACAGATAGATGACCTTTAGTTTTGGTATTTTGAATGAAAAGACCAGTTATATTTTACTGACTTAATTTTATTTGCTAGACATTGCCAGTTTGATACTGTGAATCAATTTTTAAAGTAACCATATTTACATGTATAGTCAGTATAAGCTTACTAATGGATAATTATAATTTTATTTTGCTATGTGCAGTAGGAGGAAACTTTTTAATGGGTTGTTGAATTGTTTGATTCTCTTTTAAAGCATTAATCATGTAATTTTAAGTAATTGGGCATTTTCTTTTTTAGTGCTTTTGCACAGTATAACTTGGACCAGTTTACTCCAGTGAAAATTGAAGGTTATGAAGATCAGGTATGTTTCATATAAACCCAAAGTCTGGCTGCTCTTTGTTTATTTATCACAGTGTATCTTGTAAGAATTATAAAGTGATATAGTAAGATAAAAAATTATTTATTTTAATCATAACCACTTATGGGCAAAGTAATTGAAAATTTAGTGTATTTTTGTTGATACAATAACACTATTAGCAGAAAATCCCTTGTGGAAATACTTCAGATGTAATTCACTTAAGAGTTTAGAAAATAATTGCTTTAAATCTACTTTCTTATTTTTTATAGGGAAAAAAATCAATCCTATATTAATCCAAAATCTAGAATATATATTAGTAAGATTTATATCATTATTTGGTTGTTCTGGAATTCTACAGTTCTTCATGTGAGTAATTTAGCATTTAGTAATTATTAAATCTTTTCTTTCCAAAATGCAAGTTAGAATCGCTAAACTAAGAAAAGCCACAAAAAGTCACTAGCTTTTCTGTTTGTTTAGAGTTGCTAATAATTAAATAGTAATTGTATCGATTCATGTCATACTTGCATGGAGCATAATTTTTATAAAACAATATGAAGAAGGAACTACAATATGAAGGTAGAACATAAGATAAAGTGGTTAAAAAAGAACATAAGGGAAAACTCTCAGTGGCTGATCATATCAGAGTTTGTGTTTGCATTCTTCATTACGTAATAGGTAATTTTGAAGTTACCAGAGGGAAGATGACTGTAACTGAAGGGAGGGAAAACTTAAGCTTATATGTAGCTCTGTCTGTATGTGCATATAAAGATGTATGCTGCTTCATTGCATTAATCTGAATTTATTTTATTTCTGTCTGGGAAGAGTTTGGTTTTTTGCTTTTTCTATTTTCTTTTTGTTACTATAAACAATGCTGTATTGAACATCTCTGTACCTCTTATCATATTACAGTTATTTTCTTGGGATGTATTTCTAAACTAAAAGAAAACTTGTAGTAGTTTTTTTTTTTTTTTTTTTATCTCTTAGAGACAGAGTCTCACTTTATCACTCTTGGTAGAGGGCTGTGGTGTCACAGCTCACAGGAACCTCCAACTCTTAGACTCAAGTAATTCTCTTGCCTCAGCCTCCCAAGTAGCTGGGATCACAGGTGCCTGCCACAGCACCCAGCTATTTTTTGTTACAATTTGTCCAGGGTTGGGTTTGAACCTGCCACCCTGGTATATGGGGCCTGCACCCTACTCACTGAGCCACAGGTGGCGCCCTGTGCTAGGTCTTTTTATTGATAAAATGTGGGATAGTTTCCAAAGTCATTTTATGAGTCTAGCATAAATAATACTTAAGCCAAAAAAGATTTTTAAAAAGGGAAACTAACATGAACTGTAGATTTTAAAACTTTTAAAAAGATACTAACAAATACAGTCAAAGAATATTATACCAAAACAAAATAGAATTTTTTATAGGAATGTAAGAACAGTTCCATGTAAGGTAATGTATTGGCCTTATATAATATAAAACCAGCAAATCAAAAAGAAAAGTGTCAAGAGATAGTGAAAATAGATTTCAAAGGTCCAGCAGCCATTTTTCATTAAAAACAAAACCTAAGTAAAATAAGAATAGAAGAAAGCCTCTTATGTGTAATAGACTGTTTAACAAAAGTCAGTAGTAAATATCATAAACTTAAATACTAAAACAATTTTAGTTAAAAATTAGCGGCGGTGCACATAGCTCACTGGGTAGGGTGCCGGCCACATACACTCAGGCTGGCAGGTTCAAACCCAGCCCGGGCCAGCTAAACAGCAATGACAACTGCAACAAAAAAATAGCCGGGTGTTGTGGTGGGCACCTGTAGACCAGCTGCTTGGGAGCTGAGGCAAGAGAATTGCTTAAGCCCAAGAGTTTGAAGTTGCTGTGAACTGTGACACCATGGCACTCTGCCGAAGGCAACATAGTGAGACTGTCTCAAAAAAAATAAATAAATAAATAAAAATTAGCCTACTTACCACCATTATCATTTAGCATAAATGAAGTTATAGCAAACAGATAAGAAAATGAGATCTTTTAAAGCTTGGAAAAGAAAACTCTTTGACATGATATATGTATTTAGTAATACCAGGAGACAAACTATAACTCCCCAACTTAGGAAAGCTATTAAGATTAATGAAAGAATTTGGTAAGGATAAAAACCTCATTAGCTGCCCTTTATTCCCCAAATAAATATTTAAAACTAGAAATAGTAGGAGTCAGGATGGGACCTAGAATTCCATTTCAAATAATGATAAAAATTATACATTAATTCAGGAAAAACTTAACAAAAAAGCCATAGGATTATGAAGAAAATAGTGATGGTTTTCTTGAAACACATAAAACAAGATCTGAAGAATAGAAAGGCATACTACATTTTATTTTTAGATAGAAAATTAATTATTTAAAAATTGATATATGAATGTGATGCAGTTTGATTTAGAATCCTGATTTTTCAATTGGTCAGTATTTTCATAAAGTCTATGTGAAAAAAATGCTTACTTGAAATAACCAAGAAAAATGTAAAAAAAGAAAATCTGTAAGAACAGCAAAGGAAAATTGCCTTAATAGATAGTAGTAGTTGTTTTACACCCCAGGTAAAATGAAGTCTCTGTTATATAAAGTACACAAATCAGCAGAACAGTACAGAAAACCATGCTTTAGCTCCAGAGCATTTGAAAAATTTTATACAGATACAGAACAACTGGTTTTCATCAAAAAGAAAGTTAAGTTAGACCTCTGTCTCACACAATATACAGAAATAGATTTCAGATGGCTTAAAAATTTGTAAAATGATGAAAATTTTGAAAATCTGAGCCTATTATAGAGGCAGGAGGACCATCTTAAATAACACTGGACACCCAGAAAATATAAAAGGAAAGATAGACATTTTACTATATATTAATGTATTTAACTGAAACAATATAATAAAGAAATCTTATAAATTGATAAGAAAAAAGCAATGCAGATAAGATATATTCAGCAATATTTGCTCACAGAAGAACCAATGGCCCATATACTTGAAAAGATGTTTAGATCTATCAGTATTCAGAGAAATACAATTAAAGTAATATATTTTGGCCGGGTGCAGTGGCTCACATCTATAGTTTTAGCACTATGGGAGACTGAGGTGGGAGGAACATTTGAGCTCAAGAGTTGGAGACAAGCATGAACAAGAGTGAGACCCTGTCTCCACTAAAAATAGAGAAAGTTAGCTGGATTTTGTGGTGGGTAACTGTGTGGTCCCAGCTACTTGGGAGGCTGAGGCAGGAGGATCACTTGACTCTAGGAGTTTGAGCTTGCTGTGTGCTAGGATGATGTCACCATACTCTAGCCTCAGGCATTTTAATTTTTTATCTCAAAAACATAAAATGAAATAATGATAGATTTAATATCCATCAGACTAAAAAGAGAGCCAGTTGATGGTGCTAGCATGGAGGGAAACATATTCTCATATATTGTTTGTTGAACTGTGGATTCTCACAGCTGTTTTTTGGAATGCAGTCTAATTATATGTTAAAAATTTAAAATATATAAACCCTTTACCTGTTGTCCCCACCACTACTGCTTGGAAATCTGTCCAATAGACATCATCTAGCTGAGTGTGATGGCTCACACTTGTAATCTTAGTACTTTGGGAGGCCAAGGCAGGAGGATTGTTTGAGGGCAGAAGTTTGCGATCAGCCCAAGCAGCAAAGTGAAGCCTCATTTCTATATAAAAGAAAGAGAAAGAAGCTGGGCATGGTGCCCTGCCCCTGTAGTTAAAGCTACTTAGGAGGCTGAGGCAGAAGGATTGCTTGAACCTGAGGGTTTGAGTTTGCAGTGAGCCATGATGATGCCACCTTACTCAAGCTTGGGCAAAAGCTTTCTCAAAATAAATTAATTAATTAACTTATCCAATGGGGGAAAAAGTATCAGTATATTAAGATATATGTACAACAATACTTTATTACTTTTAATGTGTCCCTCCCTCCTCTAAAAAACAAAACAGCCGGGAAATAAAGAGGCCAAAATCACTAGTCACTTGGCAGAATAAATTATGTTTGATCCACATCATGGAATATTATGCAACTGTTGAAAAGAGTGTTGAGCAGCATATGGGTTGACTTTGAAGGATTTCATAAGATGTTTATTTTGAAAAAAGCCAGGTGCGGAAAAGTGTTTGTGTGCAAACGCACATGCATTTTTTTTTTCCTTTTTTTGGTAAAATAATGACCAAAAAACCCTGGTATGTATACAGATGTGCATGTGTATATGTTTGCCTATGTAGGATGTTATGACTATCGAAATATTTAGAGGGGACCAGCCTATGTTGTTAGCATGATTTACTGCAGAGGGATGGATAAGTCCTGACGTAAATTAGGTGTCAAAGAGCAGGGGAATTTCCATGGAAGGGAAAAGGGCGTCATTTTTAAAATAAAGCCCAAAATATCAAATTTATGCATGTATACTTTACATGTATATAAATGAATAATGTTTTTTAACATTTGGAAGTTGATTAGCAACAATAGTTGATGATGAGTTTATAAGACACAAGAATGTTGCCCAGGAGCAAGGGTAGGACACACCGGAGGGGAGGAGGGGGTTCTCCTGGACAAAAACCATTCTTGTAACTACCCTGATTGGAGGTTGTTACCAGTTTCTTACTTTTGAGGAACTGGAGCCTGATATCAGAAATAATAAGTTGTTCTAGTTCTCAGTACAAAAAAAAAAAAAAACCTGACACTGGCAGTGTTTAGAGAATGCATTTTTTCATGAGTAGCTGAGGATTATATTGGGAGAAGATCTGGTCTTTGCTGGATGAGAGTGGCCTCATTGTCTTCACAGTCTACTCATTTGAAATATTACAGTTGTACCATGTGGTTGGAGTAAGAGTGTTCTGTAGTTTTAAGGAAAAAGCTTAAGTTGAGTGTACATTATTATATATCTGTATTTAAATGCTGTTTTAAAGTCCATTTTTCTAAATTCCTTTTATCACTGAAGGTATTGATAACAGAACATGGTGACTTGGGAAATGGAAAGTTTTTGGATCCAAAAAACAGAATCTGTTTCAAATTCGATCACTTAAGAAAGGAAGCAACCGATCCAAGACCCTACGAAGCAGAAAATGCAGTTGAATCCTGGAGAACTTCAGTAGAAACTGCGCTGCGAGCTTATGTAAAAGAACATTACCCAAACGGGGTCTGCACTGTAAGTTATCAGTAGCAGTTTTTTTCTTTTGTGTCTTATATAAATGTGAGTGTGTTTTTATGATATCCTGAAATTCATAGTAAGTTATAGAACTAAGATTTTATAACTTGTCACACTTTTTTCTTTTAAGTAACTATTTCTAAGAATGCCTACTACTTTTTTCAAGAAATTTGGGATCATAGTTATATTATGATGGTTTAAAACAGAAAAGGATTGTACCTTGAATTAAATCCATGTAGAAATTTTAATACATTGATTAAAGGAGCATGATATGATGAGATTCTTTATGACACATCTCAGTGAATTTAGATCAAATTTCTTTTTATGTAGTTACAGTAGCCTTAGAACAAATAAAATATTTAGAAGTGAAGTCATGTCCTTTTGTGTTTTGTAGTCACATTTCTTTTGGTTTTTTGGTGTGGTTCTTCTATAAGTTTACCTATTTTTATATTTTCAGAAAACAAAAAACATGATAGAGAGCAGAAATAGTGGGTTCTTTTTTTTTTTAATAGTCATAAGATTGTATTGAGACAGGCTTTTTAGCACCACTGTTTGTGCTTCAGTGGTATATACTCCATAGCTAGTATGATCTTTTGCAATGCAAACCAGATCATAAAAATCCTCTGCTTGAAATCCTTCAGAAATTTCCCATTGCACTTAGGGTAGAGAATAGGCTTCTAATGTGGCTTACAAGGCTATGTATACCTGGCCTCTGCTTACCTCCACCCTAAGTCAGTCATACATCCTAGTTTATCCCTGCCTTCTCAACATAATTTTTTTTTTCTTTTTTTAAGACAGAATCTCTACTTTGTTGCCCCTGGTAGAGTGCAGTCACATCATTGTAGCTCACTGCAACCTCAAACTCAAGGGCTCAAGTGATCCTCCTGCCTCAACCTCCCCCATAGCTGGGACTACAGGCATGTGCCATGACACCTGGATAATTTTTCTATTTTCTGTAGAGACAGGGTTTTGGTCTTAAATGCCTGAGCTCAAGTGATCCTCTGCCTCAGCCTCCTAGAGTGCTAGGATTACAGTGGTGAGCCATTGCTCCCAGTCTAAACATAATTATTAATATCACCAATAGTATTCCCTTTCTTTCTCAATTTTTTCATGGTTAATACAAAAATTCTGCTTAAGTATGATCTGCTAAAGTATCTAGCTTTCAATAATTACTTGAGAATATAGCAGCAGTATAGCCTAGAACAGGCATCCTCAAACTACAGCCCATGGGCCACATGGCGGCCCACCGAGGACATTTATCCAGCCCGCCGGGTGTTTTTGCTGCCGTTGCCTGTCCTGCTTAGCAGCCAACTCGTCCTGAGGCCGGCAGTCTGGCCCTCCAGCAGTCTGAGGGACAGTGAACTGGTCCCCTGTCTAAAAAGTTTGAGGACCCCTGGCCTAAAACATCATATGTTATTTGAATTATAATTTGTTGATTAGGATTTTTTTTGAAGAATAACTGAACAAAAGTCAGGGAGTAGTCTTCATTTTTTTCTTGGAGGATTGAATGACATAAATCAGTTATTTTAAAGCTATAGGTAAGAGGTAAAATAGCATTATCATACATCACAGGCATTCTCTTAGTGACTTTTTTCAGTTTTAGGTAAATTACCTTTCTTAATCTATCCCAATACCCTTTTTCTTTTTTTGAGACAGAGTCTCACTTTGTCATCCTTGGTAGAGTGCTGTGGTGTCATAGCTCACAGCAACTTCAGATTCTTGAGTTCAAGTAATTCTCTTGCTTCAGCTTCACAAGTAGCTGGGACTACAGGTGCCTGCCACAACGCCTGGCTATTTTTAGAGACAAGGTCTTACTCTGGCTCAGGCTAGTCTCGAACTGTGAGTTCAGGCAGTCCACCCACCTTGGCCTTCCAGAGTGCTAGGATTATAGGCATGAGCCACTGCACTCAGCCCTTTATCCCAATGCTTTTTAAAATGACTAGAGAAACAGTAGCCCCTAAGATTGTAAAGTAAATAAAAGTGATAAAGCTAAATCCAGTTTTTATTTGGATGGAAACAGCTAGATTGTTATCCGTATGTTTACAAAAACCTACTTCCTTAGAATGAAAGCAAGATCTATCTAGGATTTTTCTGAATATCTTAGAGTAGAGAATCAGTTTTACTACATAAATGGGATTTTATTAATTGTCCTCTTTTATGATCCACAAAGAATTTGATTAGGTGTAACTTTTGAGAACTTGTTTTCTAGCTACTGAATTGGCCTATCTTACGTGTGTTTTTGCCAAAGTAGTGTACAGTTTTCAGTACTTGATAGGTGTTTAAAGTTGGACATTCTGTGACTATAAATTCAGTCTTGTGCTTGTTTTCTTTGCCAATAAGGTGTATGGTAAAAAAATAGATGGACAGCAAACCATTATTGCATGCATAGAAAGCCATCAGTTCCAAGCAAAAAACTTTTGGTAAGTTATAATTTTGTGTGTTGGGGAATTTGGGCATTATTTATTCTCTGTGGCTCTTACATTAGTGATTGGGGCTTTATGTTGTTTGTGTATGATTGACTAAGAACAATTCAAAACATGATATAATACTTTGGCCTTTTGATATAAGAAAAGATATTTGCACCATAATCCGCCTGATCATTAAAGGCTGCAATAAATCCATTGACATTCATTGAAAGGAGTGGGGTGGGGAGCATGTGTATTTAGAGACTAGCAGCATCCTAAGGGAGCATGTGTGCCCACCAGGGTGTACTGCTGGCATTCTGAGAAGGGACTGTTCCTGAAGGAAACTTACAGAGGAGTGCAGAGCTAATTACAGAGCAAAGAATGATGCTTCCTTTGTGAACTTTGGGAATTCTAAAGTACAGGTTTTTATGAGAATTGCTGTGTGCTTGGTTAGCCAATGTGAAGAGGTAATGACATGTTTTACATAATGAGGCAAATTACAGTCATGCCTTGTAATTTTGTATATAAATCATTTGACTATTCCTTATAAAAGTCAAGCTCCCCAAAGCACTCTTGGACCTTTGACAAGTTGCTAGTCTTTTTTATTCTTAGACAAGACTATTTGTGAGATATTGCCTATTAAAAAATTCTGAAGTTCTCTAAGACTTTACAAGTTCATAATTGAATTAAATCTTTACATTTGTCCCTCTTTTTGGTTAAAAAATGCTGAGATCAGCAAAGTATAGTCATAATATTTGCCTTTAAGCATATTAGTCTTTGACGCATTAGCCAAATTGGTTGGTGGTGCTTTTGAGGGTGAAATAACAGATATCAGTAACCCCTGTGGGCTAGTTTGGTCTATTGCCCAAGATTGTTCCACTACTTAACTATCAGAAATAAATGCAAGGTTATGAGGTTAACCAACAGTATTTGGAGGAATGCAAATCCATCATCACTAAAGGAAAATCAACTCCATATGTAAACATATACTTTAATGATAGGCTACAGTTAACCTAAAGATTCTGGCATGCAGTATTACTTTCATGGACTTAATATAAATGTAGTTTCTCTATGTTAGGTCTAAAGTAACATTAATCTACCAAAATCTTAAAGCAATAAATCTTTGTAAAATTATTATTAATTTGTGCTATTTGTGCCAGGAAATACATACTAAAATCAATTTTGTTGAGATTGAACTACTACAGCATGCCCCAAAAGTCACCTATGAAGTTGCCATACATAGAGAAATTGGGAAATTGTAGCTAAATGTACTTTAATTTACAAATGTTCGTTATAAAATATATACAAAATATTCTCTACATGTTGGCCTTCTCTTTGTAAAATTTTGTAAATAAAGGAATATTTGACTACAACTTCCCGTTTTCCCTGTGTATGGTGACTTTGTGGGTGACTTTTAGGACACCCTGGTATTAAAAGAAAATTCTTATTACTAAGTTGTACTTTAACATTCATCAAAGATGTTATAATAAATTTACTATAATTAGTTTCAAAAATATAATTCCTTTGAGCTTTAACATAAATCAAATGATGAACATATATGTCCTTGAGTTTTATTTTATTTTTTAGAGTTGGGTTCTTAGTATGTTTTTCTGGCTTGCCTCAAGCCTCTGGGCTGAGACAACAGGTGCACACCAGTACACCCAGCTTGAACTTGGATTTTTTATTCTCAGTATTTTGCATTATATAGCTAGGCATTTTATTCTACCATTACTATGAAAAATACCATTGTATCATTTTGGTTAACAATGATTTTCACTTTCTGGAGAAGAAAAATTTTATGTGACTATTCAAAGTGATGATATTATATAATGGCATGATAATCTCAGTAAAATGTAAATAATTTGATATAAAGAAATTACGTCCATTTATTGAAAATATTGGTAGAATAAAAATCAGAGGAGACTAGTTTCGGATGTTTCTTAGATTTCACTAGAGACCATTTCTTCTTAGTCTCTGGTTCCCTAGTATCTTGCAGTATTAGAAGCTTAATAATTGTTTGTTGGGTTAGTATTTATAATGACAGGGCTAATAAAAGAGAGAGGGGTGAATATAGTAGCTCTGCTCTGTAAACCCAGCACTTTGGGAGGCCAAGGCAGGGGGATTGCTTGAGGCCAGGAATTTGAGACCAGTCTGAACAACATTGTGAGACCTCATCTCTTCAAAAATTAAATTAAATTTAGTTTAATTTAAAGAAATTAGCTGAGTGGGGTGGCATGCATCTATTGTCCCAGCTACCCTGGAGGCTGAGGCGGGAGGAGCACTTGTATTCCAGAGTTCAAGGTCGTAGTGAGCTATGATTATAATATTGTTCTCCTGGGCAATGAAGTGAGACTTTTGCTTTAAGAAAAAGAGAGAGGAGGGCAGAACAGAATTAAAGTCTGGGACATCTTGGCCATTTACTGCACTGATAAAAGGTGCTGTCTGCTCACTCAGTCACACATTTACTGTTACTATAGTAATTGATGCCTTTGGAAGAATCTTTTGAAATAGTTCTCAAACTGGTACTTGATTGGAATTCCTTTCTTTTTCCATAGTCAGTGGTGGTATTATGTATATTATTATAATTACCAGTAATGTATATGCTTAGCACTCACTAGTTGGCTTGATACTAATACCCAAATAAAAGCAATACATGTTTTGGAATTGAGAAACAAAGATGAATAGACTTAGAATTTTTTTCCAGTTGAGCTTCTTTGAGTAATCTTAGACATATCACTCAAAATCAAGGCACAGTATAAAATTCTTTTTTATTTTGTAGAACATACATGTTCTCAGTTTTCAAATTTTTTTAGGTATGAAAATATAAGTTGAATATCACCTATCTGAAATGCTTGAAACCAGAAGTGTTTTTGGATTTTGGACTTTTTTCAGACTTTGGAATAGTTAGTTGCATTGTACCTACTGAATCTAGAAGGCCTCATTGGGCATTTCTTTTGAGTATGGTGTCAATGCTCAGAAAGTCTAGGACTTCGGAGCATTGCAGATTTTTGGATTAGGAATACTCCTGCTACCATTCTACAGACTTTTATGATTGGGTAGGCTGCAAGAATATTGAACGGAACCCAGAAATAATTGTATAGCAAAAGCCATTTATAGTGATCCATTATCCCTGTGACTATTTGAGAAATTATACTGTTCAAAATAGCTAATAGGCATTAATTTGCTATCCGAATGTCTTTAGCATGCAAAAAACAGACAAGTGAAAAGAAAAGGCGTTGTTACAAAAAGGCTGTCAGACAAAAAAAGGATAAAATTCACTGCTGGGCAAAAATTGATATAGGCTATCTGATGTTTGTGGTTTCTCAGTTTCCTACCATGAATATGTATTAGTTTATATACCAAATACCAGCTCTGGCATGTGAAAGGAGCTTGTGCGTTTCCTGTGGAGACTTTAAACATAAAACTGGAAAAGGAAAAAAATCTGACAGGAGAATATAAATTATAAATTAAAAAATATATAATTTTTTTTTGAGACAGAGTCTTATTTTGTTGTTCTTACTTTGTTGTTGAGTGCTGTGGTATCACAGCTCACAGCAACCTCAAATTCTTGGGCTTAAGTGATTTTCTTGCCTCAGCCTCCCAAGTAGCTAGGACTACAGGCACCTGCCACAGTACACAGCTGTTTTTGGAGACATGGCCTTCCTCTGGCTCAGGCTAGTCTTGAACCCTGTGAGCTCACACAATCCACCTGCCTTGGCCTCCCAGAGTGCTGGGATTATAGGTGTGAGCCACCACACTCAGCCTAAAAAAATATAAATTCTTTAGGCCTTTCTTTCTAGGTATCAAACCTCCTTAAGAGTGTGATATAACAATATTAGCCATTCTTTTTAAATTATTTGGTACTTTGTATCATTCAGATGCTAAACTGCAGTGACTATTTATGAAAGCCCCTGATTATCTGAACATTTATTCCATTTATTTTGAAAGCGTAAGTGATTCACTTGAAGAAGTAGATTAAAATTTTTCTCTAAGAAGTTGCCTGTATGATTTAGCTTTGAATTGTTTTTTGACTCTTAGCTTTAGAATTCTGAAGTTACATCCATTTTGTAGGTCCTTGTCAGCAAGGTGAAAATTAAATATGTATCATAACTGAACTTATTAACCTTTCGATTCTTTTGACTGTTTCAGTGATTTAAAAAATGAATGTCCAGCATTCATCTCCAACACTCTCACACTGTAGCATTAAATTTGAATCTGAAACTTAAAATTGATTCAAATTATCTTCCCTACCTTATTTACAGCTGCTGTTTTTATTTTTAAGGAATGGTCGTTGGAGGTCAGAGTGGAAGTTTACAATCACTCCTTCAACCACTCAGGTGGTTGGCATCTTGAAAATTCAGGTATGAAATAAAAAGAATTAGTTTACTTACTTTTAGGTGATTCTGAACAGAGAGAAACAGCTAATTCATAAGTTTTACATTTTCATAGCATACCACACCATTTCTCTCCTAGATCTTTGTTTTGGGGTAATGGGAAAAACAAGTAGTGTTGTTTTAAATTTTTTAAATAACCTTGCAGTTTATTTGCTAATCATCAGAACTCTGTAAGAATAACTAACAGATTATAAAACTCAGCTAAAATTAGATGCTGCCATTTGGTCTGCTCTTCAGATACAATTTGTTCATCCAAGCATCTTCTGAGTTTGAGTTGTCACTTTTGTCATCCGAATTGGGTGGAATTGGGTGAAGTGTTATATTAATGTGTGTGTATAAATGTATAAATATAGATTATGTGTATGGTAATATATTTTATTATATATTATATATATCTTTTAAATATTTCCTATACTCATATTTGGCTTCGGGTTTGGATTTGGATTCTTTGACTCGTAATGTAAGCTCAGATCTTAAATATAGGTGAACACTTGATAATGGGGCCAAATGTTTGTAATATAAGCATTACTAAATAAGTTCAAGGAAAGTGCAGGCTAATATTCTCCTCTCATGGCTCATTTATTCAGTGCATTTGTTAATCAGCTATCAAGAAAGTTATTACACTGTACTGGGCTATCAAGGAATACAGATGAATCAGACACTACTGCTCTCCAGTACACATCTGACTCCAGCATACATAGCTAATCTTAATACTTTATCACTTTTATGAACAGGTGTCTGTGTCTGTCATCTTAAGGCCTAGAGAACAGAAGTTAAAAATGTGAATTTTGAAACCAGACTACCTACATTTGAATCCCAGCCCCATCAGTTAGTGACATCGAGAAGTCATTTAAGCTCTTTTTTTTGTTTCTTCTGTTAAAAAACAATTTAAAATGCCTTTGTGATCGTTTAAAGAGTAGTTAATATTGGTAAAATGGTTAGTACAGAGCCAAAATCAAAATGCTCAAAGATTGGTACCCATTATCATAATATTCTTTCCTTTAGTTAGGTTTTAGTAGATCTTACCTGGATAATTAGCAGCAATTTCTAAAATGAGGCCCTTGTTGCAACAGAGCTCATTGAGAGCAGAGATTGTCTGGTTTATGGTTTTATCTTCAACACTGAGCATAGTGCCTACCATATAATTGTTACTTTATTTTGTTGAATTGCTGAGCCCTTTGATATTTCCTGATCCATTTTTTTCACATTACTTTTAGAAAGATAATTTTTTAAAATTTAAATCTGGATATGTTTCTTGCCTACTTAAGTAACATTTAGTAGTATACTCTCCCCTGCCAGATAATACAGACATATTTACATTGCATCCTAGGCCCAAAGTTGGCTTGTTTGCTATATGTATATATAGTACACATCTTTTTCCACTACTGCTTGTCCTCTTCCACCGCACATGGTTCCAGCTATTATCTCCAATCTTTCCTGAAATACGCTGAAGTCCTTTTTTAGCCCTCAAGAGAGTCTGGTATTGCTAACATGCTTTTTACATGCTTTGGCCGTGTTATATTAAAATATGAGGTCAGGGACTCTGTCTTTTTAAAGCTATGTATCCCTAGAACCTTATGTAGTAGTGGTATTTAGTGAGCAAGTAGCATTGAATAAATTCTTGTCTGTGCTTTTGGGGAATTATATGATTGATGGAAACACACAAAATAAAGAGCAGTGTTTGGGAAGGAGTATTGTGAGCTCAGTTTTGAGTATCAGGTTTAGGTACCAATCAAATAGCTATGAGGTGAAAATGTCCAGCAGTCGGGTCAATGGAGGGCTTCCCTGAATAACTACAGGAATATCTAACCAGCCTCCTCACTTGGCTGAGGGCAGGAAGAGTCTTGCTAAAGTTTAAAGGTCTGCAGCCCAGCAGAGAAGTATAGGCTGGAGCTGAATTTTGTATAGTCATTTGCATTGATCTGCCCAAGCCATGAAGATCTTGATGAGTCTTACAATGTGGTTTCTATAATTGCTTTTTCTAATAGGTTCATTATTATGAAGATGGTAATGTTCAGCTAGTGAGTCATAAAGATATACAAGATTCTCTAACAGTGTCTGTAAGTAATTCCACAACAAAATTTATTCATTTGGGTTTTTTTTTTATGTTAGATTAATAGGGTATGGATGATTAGGTTACATTGTTTGCATTTGTTAGATGAAATTGTAGTTTCATAACAAAATTTAAACAATCTAATACTTCTATAAAACCAGAATAGTTTTGAAGTCAACATTTTAAGTAGTTGTCTACTTCAAATTAAAGGGTTTTCAGATAAACTGAAGGACAGTAGAAACTCCGTAAATTGACCACCCACGGGACTGTAACAAACTGATCAGCATACAGAGGTGCTCAAGGTACGGAACGAGGCCTGTTCTACTCATACGCACATGTGGTACCTGTCCAGTCTGAAAATCAGGTCAACTTAAGGAACTAGTCAATGTGGGGATATGGTCAACTGGAAGTTCTACTGTAATTGCAAATCTGTACCTAATTTTTCACAGCTGAATTGAAATATAATTCATGTACCATTCTGTCCATTTAAAGTAGAAACTTCAGTATTTTTTAGTATGTTAGTATGATTGTACAATAATTACCATAGTCTAATCTTAGCACATTTTCATGCTCCTCAAAAGAAACCCCACACCCATGAGTAGGCATTCACCTTATCCCTGGCCTCCCCGAGGCCCCTCCCAACCCTAGGCAACTTTCTGACTCTGATTTGCCTATTTTGGACATTGTAAGTGGAATTATAATGTGTGGACTTTTGTGATGGGCTTCTTTCATTAGCATGTTTTCAACCTTCATCCTTGTTGGAATTCTTTTTTATTCCCAAATAATATTCTGTTATGTGGACATACCACATTTTATTTATACACTATTCAGGGAGTGGACATTTCTATCTTCTATTTCTGCTACTATGAACATTTGTGTACTATTTTCGTATAGACATGTATTTTAATTCCTCTTTGGTATATACATACAAGTGGAATTTATGGATCACATGTTAACAGTTTAAACTTTCAAAGAACTGCCAGACTGTCTTCCATCTTACATTCCCACCAGCAGCGTGTAAGGATTCCAGTCTTTCTACATCCTTACCAGGACTTGCCTCTTTGATGGTGGACATTCTAGTGGGTTTGAGGTGGTATCTTACTACGGTTTTTCTTTACATTTTACTCTTGGCCGAATATCTTTTCTTGTGCTTAGTGGCCATTTGTATTTCTTTTTTGAGGAAATGTGTATTCAGATCCTTTGCCCATTTCTTAATTGATTATGTTTTTATTATTGAGTTACCATTGTTCATGTATTCTGGATGCAGAATCACGTGTAATTTGCAGATGTTTTCATGCTGTCTTTCCACTTTCTTGATGGTATTGTTTGCAGACAGAAGATTTTGGTATTGATGTAATCTGAGTTTTCTTTTTTTTTTGTTACTTGCATTTTTGTTATATTAATACCATTGGCTCTAACCCAAGGTCATGAAGATTCACTAGATTTGGTTTTAACATTTTAGGTTTATGATCTTGGACCTTACTTTAAACCATATTATATATTATTTTTCCTCTAGTTTAAGTTCCACTTTAAATTTTAAGAATTTTTGAACTTGGTTTTATTTCCTCAGTTTTTTCACATATTCTCTCCATTGCATATTCAACTTTGTTTTTGTTTTGTCCCCACTCTTTCAAGGATATTAACAGTATAATAGTAACATTGTTATAAGTGACATTTTCTTGTAACATTTAGGTACCTACTGTACCAGAAGTATCAACTATAAACATCTATTGCTAATATTCAAAATTAGCTAATTTACAAATTTTAAAGAAAAATTAATTTAAATCATTTACCTTTAAGAAATACATGTGAACATATTAGGCCAGATGCTACCTGAAAAGGTAAGCTACAAAAGCTAATTTTTTTAAAAAAATTTTTCATTAGCTCTTAGGTGATTGCTCCTTTGACTTAATTGGTAATCGCCTTGCAAAATCTGCCAGTAAAAAAACCGTAGTAATACCTCGTTTTCCATGAGACGTGGTATTCCATATAGTTAGGGATCATATGTAATTATTACTTGTAATATCATTCACTTAACAAGGATACTTGGTACTATCTCCTTTGAGGAGTTTGACATTGAACAGTGTCACTTTATCTTATAGGATTTCCATTTTTAGAGAGAGAGGATAAAAATTTATTACATAAATATGTATATATAAACAAATATTTTAGATACACACACACACAGTGGGACAGGTGTGATGGTTCATACATGTAATCCCAGCATTTTGGAAGGCCAACACAGGAAGATCACTTGAATCTGAGAGTTCAACACCAGCCTAGCAATAGAGCAAGACCCTGTCTCTACAAAAAATAGAAAAGTTAGCTGAGTGTGGTGTATGCTATGCGCCTATAGTTCATCTACTCAGGAGGCTCCTTGAGCCCAGGAGTTTGAGGTTGCAGTGAGCTCTGACACCATGGTACTCTAGATGAGGCAACGGAGCAAGACCTGTCTCAAAATAATTGATTGATTAAAATAAAATGTGCAGTTACTAGAGAATTTTCCATTAACACTGATTTATAAATATATACACACGCACACCCCCCCACACACATACATTCCACTAACTTTACTATTAGGAAAAAGCAAATAATCATAAACCCATATACTGGTAAGTTCAAATTTTTTTTCCAGGAAATGTTTAAATAGTAAATTCACCTAAACCTTAAAATATGTTCTTCCTAATTGGTATTTTTGTTTTATGGCATGATATTGATAAAATATTGTTCAGTATAAACATGTAACAATATTTAAAGAGTCATAATTAGCAATCTAGCCTAACTTCTTACCCAGAGAGATTGTGTTTTAGAATGTATAATTGAACTTTTCATAAGTGTGTATTATTAAGATTTTCCTTTCCTTAACCAGTTAAACATTGAGAGCAGGCTCATTCTGTGGAGTTTTAAAATATTTTTGCCTAATTCCCCCTGGGCTTAGAATAATTGATGTAATAATATTTTCTCTTTGTTATAATTTCTGTTTTATTCATTCAATTATAACATTTCGTTAATCATACACATATTTGAGAATATTAGAGGTTTAGCCTCAAATTACTATTTTATTTATTTTTGGTTTTGTGTTTCATTCAGAATGAAGTGCAAACAGCAAGAGAATTTATAAAGATTGTAGAAGCTGCAGAAAATGAATACCAGGTATGATTTTCAAAAATATTATATAAGCCATATTGACTCTTGAATTAATGGCACTAAATTTTAATTTTAGCCATAAGGCTGAAATTTTTTTCACTATAAAAGATAGTCTTTTTGTTGTGTGTTTACTTTTAGTGCAGGGACAAACTTGTTTAAATATAGGCAAAAAGAGTGGCAAATAACTTCAGTTACAAGTTTGTATTTTAAAAATACCAAGCCTAATCGCCTGTGTTCAGGACTTTGAGCAGCCTGAGCCAGAACAAGACCCTGTCTCTAGAAATAGCTGGGTGTTGTGGTGGGCGCCTATAGTCCCAGCAACTGGGGAGGCTAAGGCTAGAGAATCACTTGAGCCCAAGAGTTCAAGGTTGCTGTGAGTGGTGACACCTTGACACTCTACTGAAGGTGACAGAGTGAGACTCTGTCTCAAAGAAAGAAAAATACTAAGACTAGGTTTTGGCCTAGTCTTTATACAGATTGAGTATACCTTATCTGAAATGCTGCCAAGGTTTTAAATGGCTATTTTGCTTCTAGTTGCAAATTTTAATTCAGGAGTTATTTTCTGAACCATGTGGATTATGTATAGTCTAATTAGATCACATTTCATTTTGTTCTCTACTTTTTACATTGTTTATCAGCTTCTAAGCAACACTCAAATTTAAGCATTTAATTTGTGAATTGAAAGAGTTTCTACTCCTTAAAAACAGTAGGTTATGAATTGTTCTTACATAGTAAAATAGATTCAAAATAATGACACACAAATATTAAATCTAATTTACAAATTTTTCATTAAATGTAATTATTCAAAATGATTATAAGCTTTTTCTTTTAGCTGTTTTTAAACAGTTATAAAACCATGTTGGGATTGTTACTGACTGTTTAAAAGCAGTGAAACAGGCTGCTTAAATAAAGTTTGTTTTGAAAACATCTATGTGTTTTCTAAATTGTTCTGTTCCTTCTCTGGGCTTTAAACTTCTCACTACTGTTTTTCATAGACTGCCATCAGTGAAAATTATCAGACGATGTCGGACACTACTTTCAAAGCCTTACGTCGACAGTTGCCAGTTACGCGCACTAAGATTGATTGGAACAAGATCCTTAGCTACAAGATTGGAAAAGAGATGCAAAATGCATAAGATGAACATTGCATGACCGGATCATTTTAGTGTCTTTGCGTTAAAGAAATTATTGCAAAAGTATTCAGACTGTCAGTCTGCCCAGTCAGATGGGCTGATGCCATTTAAAATCACTATAATTAACTAGTTTGGTTAGAGCACAAAGCTTAGCTAATCAACCATTATTTTCCATTTCTTTTGTTCAAAGAGGATTGCACATCAGTTTAGTTTAAATGTCTTTTACTTTCTGTTATGTCTTTCTTACAATGAAGAAAAGATTCCTCTAAGATTATGGTTAAAAGTTTTTGAAGTGTCTCAAAAATATTTTACTTACTATAACCCTAAAACTATTGTCTTTTGGTTTATGGAATGGGTAACTTTTGATATTTGCCCAATTCTTTTTAATGGGGTCAATAATGGACATTATAGTTTAAGGTGGTTGATAGATTTAGCCATATATGCTGCTAAAGAAATTGTCTACCTTTCTCCCTCACCTCTTCCATTTATGTAAGACTGAGATTAGAGGGAAAGCATTTTCTATATCAATTGTGTTTAAACCTTTCAAGGTTATTTAGCAAGCTTAGTGTTTAACTAAACTTTTTTTAAACAAGGCCAAGGTCTAATGCTGTTTTGAGATTCTGAAATTAAATGAAAATACTTATTTCAGAAATGCATTTAATGCTTTTTTTTCTTGTGACAGTTACGCAAATTAGCTTGAATTCCGTATGTCCCTGAGTTATTTTTATCATAAAGCCACAAATGTATTATAACAAGGCAAATTGTAATATATATAATCCTGAACTCATGATCATGTCTCAGTTTTTTTTTTCTTGGATTGAAAAGTGTTGAAATTCAATGTGACATTGAAATGCAAATTTTCCTATTAATTTAAGTAGAAAAATCACCAGTGAGTCGTATACCATTTTAAAATACTTTGGATATTGTCATTCGTAACTGACTGTAAATTAGAAGAGCTGGGATTACATATGATGTGCAGTTACAGTCCAAATTTTTCCATCTTCCTATGCGTCATAAGCATGTTTGTAATATTTTAAAGAATAGATTTACTGATACCACAGGAATTTCAAGCCTGTGGTGAATGTTAGTGTTTACTATAAAGAGTGGGGTGGATTTACGGTTTCATTCATCGGAGTATTGCTTATTATACTTGAGTGGAATCCATTCCTCACATACTCCTGCAGACGTCTGGGCCTGGACATTTTTTTTTTTTTTAAAGCACCACTTTTATTATGTACAATAAAATATTTCATTAGCTTGAATTGTATAGATTTTTAAAAATTCAGTGAAAGCATGTTTAATTTCTTTTTAAAATCACTGTTGGGCTTTGAAAGCATTGAGAATATAATACAAAATTATGACTTCTGACTAAATCATTTTTACTTTAGTTTTAAAATACAAGTATATTGGGATTCCTAAAGAAAATGAATTGGTAACATTATTTGTTCCCTTTTTTTATGGACCTAATGAAAAGTTTAATGATTCTGAACTAAATACTAGGTAAATCTGTAATTGATTTGCTTAGTTATATCAGTTGTATATGCCTATTATGAGTTTGTATCTCATGAAGATCAATTACTTTGGCTGTTCTATATCCTAGAACACATTCTTGAAAATACATGCAAGTGTTTTTAAAGAGATTTGTATTAGAAAGGGAAGATTAATCAAAAATAATTAAGAACACATCTAAAGCAGTGACTGTGCAGTAGACTAGTCCTCTGCAGCTTAAGAAGAGTGAAGATGAATGAAACCCAAAGGATATTAAAGCTCAGGGATGTAGTTTTTATAGGAACCATAGTGACTTGTTTGTTGAATAGCTGAATCATGGAAGCAAAGGCAGAGTCAGGGAGCACCAGGAGGCTGCTGTAGTAATCTGGCTGAGAGGGAATGCTGCCTTGTGCCGAGGTGGAAGCTGCAGAGCAGAGTTGTGGATGTACCCTAAAGGTGAAATTGGCACGATTTGCTGAGAGTGGTCATGGATAAATACAAGATAAAGAGAACAGATAAGGATATTTTGAGCTTAGGATTTAGGGAAGATGCTGTGAGGAGCCATGTACCTTTGAGGCAGGGGGCTGATCTAGAGCTCAGTTTTAGATTACATAGGGAAATACTGTGTAGCAGTCAGATGGAGGAGACAGCTAGAGAAGTGGTCTGGGAGAGTGAATGAACCTGGGAAACAGTTTGATAGGCAAAATAAAGGACTTCTCGGGGTTGGTGTAATGAATTTAAGTGAACCAGCAAGTAGGCTGCATGTTTTTCTTCAGCCATGTAAAGCTGTATGGGTGCAGGTGTGGAGTGCATTAATTTAACCAAGGTTGTGGTTTTGCCAGGGGTGTGAGTGACTGACCACATGAAGGGGACAAGATTATAACGATGGTCTGTGGAATTAAAGCTGAGTAAAAACAAAGTTGAGGACATGAGAGGAAGAGAGGGATAGTGAAAATGTGGCATAGTTGGGCGGTGCCTGTGGCTCAGTGAGTAGGGCGCCAGCCCCATATACCAAGGGTGGTGGGTTCAAACCCAGCCCTGGCCAAACTGCAACAAAAAAATAGCCAGGTGTTGTGGCGGGCGCCTGTAGTCCCAGCTACTTGGGAGGCAGAGGCAGGAGAATTGCCTAAGCCCAGGTATTGGAGGTTGCTGTGAGTTGTGACGCCACAGCACTCTAACGAGGGCAATAAAGTGAGACTCTTATCTCCAAAAAAATAAATAAATAAAAAATGTGGCATAGTGGTTTACAGGCCAGAGTTGGGGCACTAGAATGACCTAGAAATGTAGGAGGCGGTGGTTAGAAAGCGGTATGCATAAAATTGAAGTTTTGAAGTTTTACAATAATTAGTAAACAAGTACAACCATGGTAGTGACTGGTTGAGGCAGGACAGGAGAGGAGTTGAAGCAACTAAGTGGCCGTGGATGAGAAAGCTCATTTCTATGGATACTGAAGTCAGGAATCCTGATAGAAGAAAGTGTCCTGGGATGAGTGATACTTTCCAGACTACATTTCTATTACATTTTTTATGAGTTAGATATATATATATGATAAAGATATTTATGAGACTTTTCCTTATTTGGAAACTAAAACAGAAATAAGAACATTAAAACAAAAGGGTCCTTTAAGTTCTGGTTCATTAAAAATGTTCTTAAAAAGTAGAAACCAAGGCCAGGCATAATGGCTCTTGCCTGTGATCCCACCAACTTGGGAGGCTGAGGCAGGAAGATCACCATGTACTTGAGGCTGGAGTTTGAGACCATCCTGAGCAACATACCAAAAAAAGCTGTGGTCCTAGCTACTCAGCAGACTGAAGCAGGATGATAACTTGAGTCCAGGAGTTTGAGGCTGCACTGAGCTGTCAAGACACCACTACGCTCTAGCCAAGGCTCTGACTCAAAAAAAGAGAGAGAAATATTCTTAGAAAAGTAGTTAAGGACAACTATAGATGATTGTAGGGCATTTGAGCAACGCTTCTGTAGTTAAAACCAGTGACTTTTAATAACCACACTGAAAGCTTTGGAATAATGCAAGATCCTTTTAAAAGATCTCCATGCTTATCACCAGTCCATGCCAGCTTTTGGTTATTAAATATAAAGGAACATTAGCCAGGAGTTAAAACACATGTTGTGTCGTGCCCACGTTATGTGAAACATCCCAAGAAAGGTATTTCTGTTCCTTCTCTAAAGTGGATTGTTTAAAAGCAAGATCACAATGGAAGTATAGATTAATGTCAGGTCATTCAAGAGTAATCAAACTATTCAGAAGACTCTTACGGGCATCGTGAAGTTTGAAAAATATAAAACTGTTTCTTAAACGATTCTCCAAAATAGTCCAGGCATAATGGCTGGAACAAGCCAGCCTTTTTAACATCACCACATATAATAAAATGATAATATTTGGAAGGCACTCTTTAGGAAATTGGTAAGGCTGTTTGCCAACTGCTGTTAAGAATTGAGCGGATGAGTATCTTTGCATGCCTTGAGTCCATTTAGGAAGATATGCCATGTATATAACATAATCAAATACTCTAAGATTGATTACAAAATAAACTTCAAGGCTTGCTTACCTTAGGCATCCTTTAAAAGGATGGAAAGTTTTCTGTGGAAAGGATGAATTTTGAGACAAGATCTCTGTCACGTGGTCTAGAGTAGAGTGGTGCAGTTGTAGCTAACTGCAACCTCAAACTCCTGGACTTAAGCAATCCCCCTGCCTTAGCCTTCCTAGTGGGTGGGACTACAGGCGCACAGCACCACCCCCAGCTAATTTATTTTTTGTAGGATGGGATCTTGCTCTGCTGCACAAGTCTCAAATTCCTAGTCTTGGGTGATCCTCCTGCCTCAGCCTCCCTAAGTGCTGGGATTACAGGTGTGAGCCACTGTGCCTGGCCTTGGAAAGGAAAAATTTTAAACTACTTCAGCACACTAATAATTTTTGTAAGTATGCATGTAAATGGTGGGAAATCTTGTATTTCAGTGAAATATCAAAATACGGGAAATAGGTTTTTAGTAAGGAAATGTCATGGTCAAAGAATGTTAGCAGTAACAGTGAATGTTAGCAGTAACATTGTTACCAATGAAATGGTAACAGTAAAATTAAAAATAAGTGTTCTTCTAAACTATAGGATGGCTAATAGCATATTAAAATTTTTACTTGTTATATTAGTCTTTTTTTCCCTAGTTTTAATATAATGTAACTAACTTGTGCTAGCTAAATCTCACTTTTCATTCTTCTGCAGTGTTAACTGTATCAGAGATCTCATTTTTCACACACACTGACTAGAAGGCACCCATATCACGGATTTGTGATGGGGCCAAATCAGTCACTCACTCAAATAACATTAGCTTGTGAGACTACGAGTTAAAGCACTGAGGGTAATGGAAGACTATTAAGGAATCAAAACTGATAACATCTTAAAAGATTGATGACTTCTTAGGACAATTTATAAAATGCCAAGCTCTTAAACCAAATAGATTTCCAAAGAATTCTTTGGCTGCATGGATGCCCCCAAAGTCCTGTTGACTTCATGGTACTGAGTGTTTGGCCTTCCCCTTGGGCTTCATGTTTTGTGCTGCTAACTTACTAGCCTACAGTTAGTAGAGCTGCTCAGTCTGAACACTGTTGGGGATCTTCTCCATCCCAGACTTCCTGCAGACAAAGGCTTGCCTTCTCATTCCCAAAAGTATGCTAAAGAGAAACAGTACCCAGGAGCTACAACTCTCTTAGGCATAAAGTGCTGAGAGAAGACTTTAGTCTTTTAGAACACACAGCAAAATACAGATCCGTGTTCTAGGACACTGAAAGTACCTCAAGTTAGCAAAAAGCAAAGTAAGGAAAGGAAATCCTGCCCGTACAAACTCATCTTTCCTTCACTTTGGGGCTGTTCAGAGGAGAAATGGAAATTATTTATTTACAGGCAGAGTTTCACTTTGTCACCCTCAGTAGAGTGCTGTGGCATCATAGCTCACAGCAGCCTCTAACCCCTGGGCTCAAGCGATCCTCTTGTCTCAGCCTCCCGAGTGGCTGGGACGAAAGGTGCTCACTGCAACGCCTGGCTAGTTTTTTAGAGATGGGGTCTTGCTCTTACTCAGGCTGGTCTCAAACTCCTGACCTCCAGGAATCCTCCTGTTTCAGTCTCCCAGAGTGCTAGGATTACAGGCATGAGCCACTCTGCCTGGCCTAGGAAATAAAAAATTTTTAAAGAAGATAAATTCTAGTCCACAGACTTACAATGGCAAAGTTCTTAAGCCAATCTAGATATTAAGAAATAATACAGATGTGAATCTGTGAATGAGTACAGATGCTGTGATTTGGTAACGTTGGGATAATATGCAGCTTTTAAAACTATGGATCAGCTTCACATAGTCATGTACTATAAAAATTCATGTTGAGAAAAGCAAATAGCTGAAAGGTAAGTATACTATACTACGAGTGCAAGTTTAAGGATCTGTAAAAACATTTTATTATGTATAGTGGATGCATAAACATGCAGTGGGATAAAAAACCAAATCAGGATAGTTTATGCATGAGGAGGAACATCAGATAACAGAATGAGGGGCCAGTACAGAGAGGTTCAACTGTATCTGTAAGAGTTTATTAAACTGGGTGATAAGTATATAAGTGTTACTAGGATATTATCAATTTTTTATGTCTGGTATGTTTTGTCACTTAACAAATTATACAGCTTGTGCTGACACCTTTGGAACCCCGTATGAAATACCTCTGGTCCTTAAACAAGATGAATTTGAACTCTACAGCCCCATTTATCTGCAGATATTTGTTCAACTAAACTCCGATGGAAAATACAGTATTTGTGGGCTACAAAGCTTGCATGCGCAGAGGGCCAACTTTTCCGATACGTAGGATTTGTAGGACTGATTCCCAGACTTGAGTGTGCACAGATTTGGGTATACGTTGGCAGTCCTAAAACCAGACCCCTGTGTATTCCAGGGGACAATTGTGTATGCAAAAATTGACTCGGGCAAAGATGGAAAATTGCCAAAGATCATAACCATAGAATAATTGTATAGTTTACTAACAACTCCTTAGAAGATCTCTAGACTGTAAAGTTTTTAAAATTTTTCACAGATAATTTTCTATGTTATAGAAATTCTAAATGGTAGAAAAGTAAATCTATTTTATGAAACTGCCATACGCTTAAGTAATAATAGCACTTAAACTGATGAAACTTTATTATAAAATTAAAACCAAAATGTCTTTCCTTCATAACCAAGTATGGTTTATCACTGAAATGCAGTGGTTCCTTGTTAGGAAATCTAGTAATGTAGCTTTCAACATTAGCATATTAAACAAGAAAGACACATAATCTCAGTAAATACCATTAAAGCCATTGATCAGATTTAGTACCCAGTATTAATTTGAGAAGTAGTATCAGTCCTGGTCTCAAAGCAGTAGGGTTAGAATGAATTAACTTTGCATATGTTGTTGAGACAACAGGGTAAGCAGGTGGGGGAAGGGGAAATTAAACTGGAACCACACCACACACCAAGTTAAAACTGGATTAAGATGGAATAAAATATAAATGTTCTTGAATAGATCATGGTAAATTTTTTATTATTTTTTGATTATGGTAATTTTTAACTTTGGAATAATTTCAAAATTTTAGCTAAATCCCCCAAATCTATACAATAAAAGTTAATGTATTTGAGTTCATAAAAATGAAAATATTCTACATGGCTTAAAATGCTCCAAGCAAAGTCAAAAGACAAACCATTCCCAGGAAAAAACATAACTTATTTAACAGATGGTTAGTTTTCCTCAGGTCTAGTGAGCACCTGTGGCACAGTAATGAAAGAGTCTAATGGAATTGAGAAGAGCCAAAGGCACCTGAGCCCTTGGCATGGAGAGCCTCACCAGCCTTGGACTGCCGAATCGGCCCTCCGCTGAGAAATAAACATCTTATTTAAGCCGTCACTTTTCTGAGCAACAAAACTGAAAACGTGGCATTGATTAAAGGCCGTGTGTATCAGAGGGGTTCTGACATTTGAATACAGTATAGTGTGCACAGCTGAGCTCTGTTGTACATTTATTCCCTCTATCCCTTGGCTCCAGATGCCAGTGATACCTCAAAACTTATTCCCTAAATGGAGCATTTCTCCATTGACAAGGGGGATTCAGTTGGGCATAGATACTGCAGGCTGGAAAGCTGGTGACCCTTGTTAGGCCATGACAGAACGTTGAAATTGTTGCTTTGAAAACCTTGAAAAGTAGATTGGCATGGCTTTAACAGTAGAAAAGATGGCAAGGAAGACTAGGAAGTAAGGAGTTAACAGCTGTACTGAATCAAATTTGAAGAGAAATTTGAATCCAGATGAACTTCTTGCAACATGAAATCTGCAAGATTGTCATGTACTAACTACTGATCCAAAATCATCTCAAGTCTACTGAACCTGTCAGGATCCTTCACTTGTAATTCATGGACTGCAGGTCCAAAGTGGTAGCAAAACGGGTCATAAAGTTAAAGGCAGAGATGAAAATAAGTGTATTATAGCCTTTCCACACAAGCCTGTTGTTTCAGGTGGTGTACTAGTTTTCTTTTACTGTATAACAGATGATCCCAAAGTTCTTCACACGAGCTTATTATCTCATGGTTTTCATGGGTCTGGGCACATGTTAGCAGAGTCACCTGTTCAGGGTTTCACTAGGCTGAAATCAAGGTGATGTCTGGGGCTGCAATCTCATCTGAGACTTGGGTTTCTCTTCCAAGCATAGTTGTTAGCAGAATTTAGTTCATTGTGAACTGGATTTAGGAAAGGAGCAATTATGGAATTTGTTACCCAAACCACAATATCTGAGAGAAAGCAGAGCTTTTAATCTACATTGAAATAACAGCTGTAAACAGGAACTATTCAGAGCAAACTGCTGTGTGCAGTCACCCTCATCAACTGCGGTGAGCTTTGAACACTGTGCAGCCAGCCCCAGTTGTATCCTGTAGAGATAAATGGACAATGGAGAAACCCCCAAGTCCATGGACAAGGACATCTTTCCGTACAGCAGAACCAGGGCCTGCCTGCCTTGTGGGCTAACCAAGAAACTGCTGTGCAAGTGGAGAAACTTTGAAAGTCCTGCAGAGTAGTATTTAACAGGCTGACGGTCTGCAGTTTCCACTTTATTCCATTTCTGAATTGTTCCTACATCTCCCTGTCTTTTATAATTTTCTTGACATGGAGATAAACATTCATTCCTGGTGAAGATACCTGAGACTTTGAGCTGACTGCAGTCAGGTGCTGGATCTTGGTGGCTTATTGCTCGGGCAGGGTGTGTTCACACAGGTCAGAGGGTTTGTAATCCAAGGCAGAAAATAATAGTTGTCCCTTCAGTATCCGCTCTCATGTAAGGCAATATCCTTTAGCTGCTCATCTGCCCTAGCAGAACAGAGATGACGCTTTGCATCTCCCTGTAGAGCCAGGAGTGGCTGTGTGACTTAAGTTCTGGCTAATGATAGTGAAAGAGTTGTACGGCAACATTGGGTTGCAGGGGTCACCTCTTGTGTGCTCTCCTCCCACTCCCCGCTTCCTCTACCCTGCTGCTTGACACTTTGATACCACCATCGTGAACCTTCAGGCCCAGGCACAAATGGCACATGTACCCTATCTTTCACACTTAGGAGCACCACACCTGCTTGAACCATATGCCTGGATTTTTACCTGAGATAGAAATAAACTATCTTGTTTAAGCCTCTTCTAGTTCATTTCTTGTTTAAGCCTCTTCTAGTTCATTATCTTGTTTAAGCCTCTTCTAGTTCATTTCTAGTTCATCTTTTCAGGTTAGTTTAACCTAACCTGAAAAGATAGAGCCTCATCTCTCACCCCATTCTGTCTGATACTAAAAAAACAACAAAACAATGCTGATGTGCTTAAAGATGGAGGCAAACCAAATGGCAAATGTTTTAGAACTAATAATCTTTAAAGAAAAACCTTCCTAAGAAACAGACAAAACTCAGAATTCACAAAGGAGAAGATTGGCAGATCTCTCCTTGCAAAACATGTAACATATTCTGATACCAGAATATGTTAAATATTCTATGTAAGAATATTCACAAAGCCTGTTAGAAATGGTTATGAACATATTTCTCTCCATCTGCTTTTTTCTTTAACTTTGCATTTGGCATCTTTTGCGGTCAGAGATATTATCACTATGTGTCTCATTAAGCACTTCCAAATTCTGCTTGAAAAGGAAAATAGTTTGTTTCTGAGCCTATGTTTGAGCAAAATACATGTCCAAAATGTTCATGGAAGAACAAGGTTGCAGTTTCTAAGAGCAGCCAGCAGGTGCCACTGTCCTCATTTCAAGCTAATGGCAGTTTCCGGAGATAGAGAATGGGGAAAATGAGGCCAGGACATCCTGTATCCCACTCTCTGGAAGACCTAGACTTAACATATCTTGGCTATTATGTAGCAGCAGGATGCTGCTGGTTTGGAAAAAACAAACAAACATTTCAGGGTTAGCATCCGAGGAAAGAGCCTGTGGGATGTGGAAATATTTGGCACAGGGAGTATTGCCTGCTGACATTTGTAGGAAAGTTTGATTCTAGCTAAACCAAGAGTATAGTAATTCTTAAGTGTTTTTGAAGTCAGGGACACACTTGAAAAATCCAGAGAAAGCTGTGATCCCTCACCTCAAAAAAGTGCATGCCTCTTTGCACCTGGCTCTCTTTCTCTTGCTACACATACACGTCTCTTCATACAACTCAAGGGAGTTCATGGCCCCTATAATCCAGTGTTTCTTGACCTGAGAAATGTTTAAACATTTTATTTTTAAAATAATTTGCAGATACTTACTGTTAAATTATTTTCAACATAATTCATTGCTTGACAAACTTTTCTCCAACTCCTGTTAGTAATGCCACAGTGTATTAGATGGCAAAGCTCATCTTTCACCAGGAGAGAGACGGGCACTGACCAAGTCAACAAAATGTGCCAGATAGTGATACGATGTGTGAAGGAACAAAGCAGGGGACAGGCCTTTTTGAAGAGATGGCATGAAAACCAAGATAAGAAGGACGAAGGGGTCAAAAGTATGGGGGAAAGTACTTCTGGCAACGGAACAGCTTTCACAAAGTCCCCCAGGGGGCAATGAGCTTGGCTGGACTGTCTAGAGCCGTTAGGAATTTCTTCCTTTCTGTCATTAATCACATCCCATACAGCAAGTCCTGTCCATTCTACTTCCAAAACATGTCTTAAGTCCACTTCTCTCTATTCCTAATGCCATCACACTTATACAAAGTGCCCAGACTGTGGCCTGTTTCTTTGCAAAATTCTTAATATTCCTTGTTAACCAGGTCTCTGCCTGCCTCCTCAGCATAGAGGTAGAGAGACCTTAGATCAAAGAAGAGAGCCAGAGGACACGGAGTGTCCTGGGCATGCCTCACCCCTTACTCTTGGGCCATCTTTTTAGCACTTAACTAACAGTGGTTTAACCCAGAATCTACAATCTATGGCCCTTAGGCCAAACTGACAAGGAGTCTCACCTTGAGCAAACTCTGGGAAGGTGCCTCTGAGCTTTTTTTAGGCCTTGATTTTTGGCCTTTCCTGCACATTTCTGCAAGAGATGGTTTTAGCAAGAATCCTGCTAAGTTGGTTTAGCCAGAATCCCTCTTTATGTCTGATATTTTTCTCAGTATTGTTATATCTACTGACCCCTACACTGCTCCTGGAATATTTTCCCTTTTCTTTGTTGTATTTTTTCAGAGTTGAGCCCAATCTCTCTCCCCTTCTGCAAAACCCCATTGGTCCCTACACGTTTCACAATGGTCCCGAATAAGGTCTGCCTTCCCTCCTTTAACGAGTGTCACCAATAATTTTTCTTCTAATGCAATCCAGCCCATTGCCCATTCCTATACAGCTGGAAAGCTAAGAAGGATTTTTACATTGTGAAATGGCTAGAAAATAAACAAAGTTGAATAACACCTGTATCAAGTGCTTTAAAATATGCCATGCCTTTCTCTACACCTTTGCACTGGTTATCTCATTTGATCATTATAACTCGGTGAAGACAGTATTGAGGCAGGAGATCAGAATAGAGAACACAGGTGGGGCAGGACAACAGGAACAGAATTCGGGTTATGGATCAATGAAAACAAAAGCTATAGTCAAGCTGCTGTGATCACAACCACTGCGGAAAAAACGCCTGTTTATTCAGTTTAGGGAAGCCCCCTCGGGAAGAGCTGCATGGATGTAGATGGAAGGCAACAGTGACCTCAAGTAAATCTGACATTGTTATACTCTCATTACCAGAAATCATTACCCTCTGAACAAATAAAATAAAAAATTACCCTCACCCCAACAGGAGGGAATAAGAAAAAGGGAACCCAAAGAGACCCTGAGGCCACTGTCCAATTGGATGTCTTCCCACCCTGAACTACACGTTAAGAAAAAGTAATGGGTAGTTCAGCTAGAATTTAAACCCTAGAAGTCTTAACCCAGAACCTGTTCTCTTAACCTGCTCCCCCACATGAAAATGTACCCAATACTATGAAGATGTGCCAATGGGAAAAGAGAGATGTGGGCAACAGATTCTGCTGAGTTCCCAGAAGGGAGGATCACTGTATCTCAGACAGGGGAGGCCATGTTTCTACCATGATAATACGAAGACCAACTTTAACCCCATTTAAGAGAATATTATCCACCTCTTCTCAAAGAGAAATTTATTCCCTCATTAATAGGTGTGTGTTGTACTCAGTTAATATATCTTGGATATTTTCAGTAAAAAAAAATTGTAGAAATTAATTTTATTTCTTCATAAGCATCTACATACCTTCTATTTTACCGGCCTACAAATAAAATATTTACTCTCTAGCCTTTTATAGGAAAGGTTTGCAGAATCCTAGTTTGATCCACGAAGACATTTGTCATTTATTTAAAATGTCTACATTCCCCAATTTACGCATATTTCAAAACATTGGGTTTAAAATAGATACATACAGTTGTATTTGCCAATTTAAAAATTAGTTAATTTTTAGGTGGCGCCTGTGGCTCAAAGGAGTAAGGCGCAGGCCCTATATAATGGACTAGAGGTGGCAGCCCCAGCCAAAAAAAAAATAATAATAATAATGTTTAAAAAATAAGTCCAAAAGTAAGTGATTCCAGGGTTAGTTCAGCGATTCAGTGATCATTTGTAGCATTTCTATTTGTTTGTTGGTTGGTTTTATCTTTTCAGGGTCACGGAAAGGCTATGACTCCAAGCTTGGTAGCTGAAAAGAAAAAAAGCAGCTTAGACTACATATATGTAGACCTGAAGCGCTGAGCAGGTGTGTTGTAGATTCTGACAACAAAAGACCAAGAGTAGGTGGTTACACAAGATGGCCAAGGCCAGCCCAGATTGGGTGAAAACTGAGATGTGGATACTCTCTCTATTTAATGGTGAAACACAGCAAAACGTCAGAGCTTAGAAATTAAGTTAATGATAGGAAGTTTGACGTCTTTCTCTCCTTAGCTGCCGGGGGGTGGGCAGACAGCTCACCTTGGCGCCCTGTTCACACTAGGGCAGATGCTTCATTGTGAGTTGCCCCCTCCAAACACTTCTTCTTTCCTTCCCCCTTCTTTCTTTTTCCTTCTTTCCCTAATGCTTTCCCTCTCTCACTCCCTTCCTTCTTTCCAACAGATCCTGAAGTACGTTTACTATTATTATTAAATTAATTTTTTTGAGACAGAGTCTCATTCTGTTGCCCTGGGTAGAATGCCATGCTGTCGTAGCTCACAGCAATCTCAAACCCTTGAGCTCAGGCGATCCTCTTGCCTCAGCCTCCCAAGTAAGCTAGGGCTACAGGTGCCTGCCATGCCTGCCTGGCTAGTTATTTTTCGGGGTATTTTTGTTTGTTTGTTTGTTTGTTTGTTTAGTAGAGATGGGTTGTTGCTCTTGCTCAGCCTGACCTCAAACTCCTGAGCTCAAGCAGTCCACCTGCCGTGGCCTCCCAGAGTGCTAGGATTACAGGCATGAGCCTCAACACCTGGCTCAGAAGTTCCATTGCAATTGGAATTGCAGCATTCCCAGTGGAGAGACACATGCCCGGCTCCCTTTGCTGCTAAGAATGGCTACATGATAAGATGGGAGCAGACATAGGTAGGTTGAGCTCAGGTAATGCTCTGTAAGGGAAAAAACCTCCTCTGATTTGATCTTCCCTCTGCCCTTCTTCCTCCCTGGAATGTGGCCATGTTTCCTGAAGATACAGCAGCAGCATTACAGCCCTCAGAATGAAAGCTGCTTGTTGTCTCAGAGGCAGAGCGGGTCAGGAGAAGGAGCCTGGACTCCAATGACTTCCTGGAGCAGCTGCATGAGCCCTGGACTTTGAACTTCTTATTATGCGAGAAAAAGCAAACCTCTGTTTGGTTGAACCACTATTATTTAGACTTTCTGTTACTAGCTGAACACAGTCTTAAGGAATACAAACCTGAGTTTTCAGAACCTAAAATGGTGTTGCCACTGAAGGTTCCCAACAGTCACTTGTAGAACAAATGCATGAAGCCCCAATGCAGCATTAAAGCCTTGCGGCAGTAGACAGTTTAAGGTAGTCACTCGACGCAGCCCTGGTGGTCCCTCCCCGCTGCAGTCTGTATGGCACAGACTGCAGTGAAGAGAGTGTGGACACTGCCCTAGGAGTTACATGACACAGGACACTGTCCTGACCATGCCGAATGCACGGATCAGTTTTTCAGAATTATCACATAAATGAACAAGCACAACTGAAAGTTCTTACGAAAGTTGCTACAAAACTCACAGATCTCCAATAATATCCCGTTCTGAGACATGATATCCGGAAAGGCAATGTGTTCCTGATTTTAAATCACAAAGAAGGGGCCACATAACCCATAAAAGGTAGGTGCTTTCTTTGAGCACATTTTTTTTTGGTAGTTGTGAACATTATATGTTATCACCTACTTGTATAAGGTCAAGAGACAGAAAAAAAGAATCCCTTATTTAATGTTTTCCAACTTCCAGGCTAGAAGCCTGCACAGTTGAGCTCCCAGAGTGGAACTACGCTCTTTTTTCAGCCATAATATACCTACCAATTAGCACAACCTGCTGATTTGCTCATAAAGCCCTATTCATCTGCAGCATAACATAAAGCTAATTTTGAATTCTAAACGTAGGCCTAAGAGTGCGCAGTTTATTTTTATTATGTGCTCTTTAAAAACAGCTTTTTCCGTCCCCTCAGGGGACCTATATAAGAAACAGGCTGGTATACAAGTTGCTCAGCAACTTAAACCTTATGGACTTAAGAGAAAGAAATGTTTTCCTTTGTAGAGCTGTTCTTTAAAAACGATGGAAGTGTGTGGGAGGAGCCTGAATAGATCATGGCTTTATTGTTTATCTCTAAGGGACTCTTTAAGTATTTATTTATTTATTTATTTATTTATTTATTTATTTATTTATTAGAAACAGGGTCTCACTCTGTCAGCCAAGCTGGAGAGTGCAATGGCATGATCATAGCTTATTGCACCCTCAAACTTATGGGCTCAACTGATCATCCAATTCTCTGAGTTGCTGAGGCTACAGGCATGCATTTTTTTGTAACAAGGTCTTGCTATGTTCCCCAGGTGGGTCTGAAATTCCTGGTCTCAAGTGATCCTCCTTCCTGGGCCTCCCAAAATGCTGGGATTACAGGTGTGAGCCACTGCGCACAGCGTGGCTATTGTCTATAGTCTCCCTTCCCTCGCACCCTCCTGACCCCACCTGTCCTACGTGGTAAGCATCTCAAGGACTAGGTCTTTATTTTGCTCGCCAGTGTAGCCTAGTTATCTAGAACATTAACAACAGTCATCAAACCCTTCTTGAATAACAAACTGGAACAGAGGGCAGCATAGTATAGCATAGCACGCATACTCTATGAAGAATTGTTTGAAATGTAAGAATAGATCGTTTCATTCATAATGTAAGAATGCTTCCTAATAGAAGTTATGAAATATATGCAGTTATTCCTGGAAACGTTTTTACAAATTTATCCATACTGTTCATTTTACTTTCTTCCCTGCTTTCCCCTCTGCTGAACTGCCTTTCACTCCATGTCCTTTCCTCTCCCTTATATGTCCTTTCTGTAAGCCAAAATTCCCCAAGAATTTTCTCCCAGATCATAGGCCCTTATTTAAAGGATTTGTTCTATAAAATTTGGATTCAGTCAAAAGGCCACATTCAAGGATCTAGAAGCCCACAGAATCCCCTACCCCTGGCCGACCCAAAACTATCCCCTCCAATAAAGTCCTGCAAATTAATTTCTCTCTCTTTTTAATCCTTCTGATAATTTATACTTCTCTTAAAAGGCTCATCCTATTATAAATCATTATTATGGTTATTTGGAGGGCATCTTAATGGACTGTTATTCCATTTACACTCACATCTGAAACAATAACAAAATAGAAAAAGAACATATGAAATGACAATTTTCAAGACACTGCAGGGAAGGCAGTAAAGGAAAGTAATTCTGAAGAGCTGGGAAACAAATGAGATGAGAGTTTCCAAGACCCTGTGTGCACAACATAGCCCAACAGAAACCCTTTCCCAGGGAGACATGGTGGCGAGTCTGGGTAGACTGAGACAGCCAATGTTCACAGGGAAGAGTTTGTGGTCGCTTATTATCGCAGCCTTAGAAAACTAATACAGATAAGGTTCAGTTTAACCAGTAGAACCTGTTTCTGTGGAGGGTTGCTCCAGAGAGAGAATTTTCTTTGACCCTTTCTTAACCAGTGAGAAGTCGGAGACCCTGAGAATGAAATGTAAGCTCCATAGAGTATGATTTTGGTCACGTAGAGTTAAGTGTTCCTGCAGCGTAGAATGATTTAAGTTTGTAAATTTTGGATTATACTTTTTATTCAGAGACAGAGTCTTTCTCTGTTGCCCTGGCTAGAAAGCCATGGAATCATAGCTCATAGCAACCTCAAACTCTTGGGCTTGAGCAATCCTCTTGCCACAGCCTCCCGAGTTTTTGTTTTTTGTTTTTTTATGTTTTCTGTTTTTAATAGAGACGGGACCTTGCTCTTGCTCAGGCTGGTCTTGAACTCCTGAGCTCAAGCAATCCACCTGCCTCGGCCTCCCAGAGTGCGAGGATTACAGGTGTGAGCCACTGTGCCTGACCAAATTTTGGAATTTTTTAAATGGATCGATAAATGATGATGGTCATTCCCTGAGCATTAAGTTTTTTTCTGTTTTGATTTATGAGAAACACAGGAAGGGAACTTTTTCCGCTTATCAGGCCTACAGTTAAATTTCCGCAGTTATTTCCAAAATGTCCAATATGTAGCCTTGAATAAATGAATAGAAAAGAAAATTTAGTCATAATAAAATATAGTCAACTGTCATACCAACAGGGATATATATGCCACAGATAAGATGTAGCTAAGTCACCTGACAAAACTCAAATGTATGTGGCACAATCATTTTTCATTTGTGCTGTAACTTAAAACTTGGTTAAGATTTTATATGGTTAGGTTGAATGATGTTTTTAAAAATTGGTATTTGAAGAGTATGTGTGTTAAAAGGAACTTCAACCATTCTTAACTTTAATCACTGAGTTCACTTCTTCGTATCTATTCCCAATAAAATCATCCAAAATTTAAAATTAAAAGTTATAAATACAACAGTATTCATTATTTTTTCATTCATTAAAGCAGAAATATATTAGTAACTACAATTGTGGAGTGCTTTAAAAATTTGACGACATATGGAAGAACATGCAATCATCAACTTTGATGCTTATGAAGACTATAAAGTAACATGGAAAAATCTTCTCATAATGATATTTACTAGCCTGCAAAATTGAACTTTGAGAATGATCAGAAGAATGTAAAAAATAATGCTGGGAAAATACTAAAAAACTAACCAAAGATGTGTAAGGTCATGGTTCTTCATAATTTTTATATCATTTTCTCAGTTTTCCAATGTTATTGTCAATATTTGGACTCACTTTGTGAACAAGTTGATGCCAATTTGGTCATAGGTAACTACTGGCCTTTAAAATTTGGGGTTGGTATCAGTAGATAAATACAACTGATCCTTGAACAATGCGGGTTTAAACTGTGCAGGTCCACTGATAAGTAAGTGACGTTTCTTCTGCCTCTGCCACCCTGAGATAGCAAGGCCAACCCCTCCTCTTCCTCATCTGACCTCCTCAGCTGAGTCAACAGGAAGATGGGAAGGATGAAGACCTTTATGATGATCCACTTCCATGAATGCATAGTAAACATATTTTCTCTTCCTTATGATTTTCTTAATAACATTTTCTTTTCTCTGGCTTACTTTATTGTAAAAATACACGTATTGTGTGTAATATACATAAAATACAGAATATGCATTAATTGACTTCCTGTCTTATTGGTAAGGCCTATGGTCAATAGTAGGCTATTGGGGGAAATCAAAATTTATACAGGGATTTCTGATTGTAAGAGATCGGTGCCTCTAACCCTTTCATTGTTTAAAGATCAACTGCGGTTATATGCAACTAAGAACTGTAGGCCTTCTCTTTTCTTCCCCTCTTTGCTACCAGGTAATACTGTAAACAAAAGCAATTCTGACATGTGCATTTATTGGAAAGAGATACTGAAAGCATTTATATAACTTGTTCTGCAAGCTGGATGAGGTCCTCACTTTTTGAAATTGTAGGTGCTCTGCCACCCTTGCTTTAAAAGACTGTGGGGAGGCTTGGCACCTGTGGCTCAAGCGGCTAAGGCACCAGCCACATACATGTAAGGTGGCAGGTTCGAATCCAGCCCCAGGCCCACCAAATAACAATAATGGCTGCAACCAAAAAATAGCTGGGCGTTGTGGCAGGTGCCTGTGGTCCCAGCTACTTGGGAGGCTGAGGCAGGAGACTCGCTTGAGCTCAGGAGTTGGAGGTTGCTGTGAGCAGTGAAGCCATGGCACTCTACCCAGGGGGACAGCTTGAGACTCTGTCTCAAAAAAAAAAAAAAAAAAAAGACTGTGGAGAAAAAAAAAGAAGTCAGTTGACCACATAGTTGGCATCAGGAAATCAGAAAACTTCCAGTTATCATCTGGTGCCAGAAATGTTTAGGAATCATGCTTTCTGCCCCCATCCTCTCCCCACTCCTTTTTATTTTATTTTTTTTTCCTTTTTGGCACCCCAGAAAGGATATCTTTAAAGTATGTTAGACAATCTCATATTTTCATAAATGAAAATCCTTCTCTTCTTAACTTTTGTTTTTTAAAGATAGAGTCTTCCTCTGCTGCCCAGGCGAGAGTGCAGTGGCTTTATCATAGCTCACTGTAAACTCACATTCTCAGGCTCAAGATTACCCTGCCTTACCCTCTTAAGCAGCTGGGATTATAAGCATGAGCCACTACACTCATCCTGAAACTCATTTCTCATAGCCACAGCTATTAGAAATAGCTTCTTTAGCTTCTGCCTAAAGCCCTCTCTGGAAGAAGATAAAGAAGATGACACCATCTGGAGCAGGCACTGCCATAATAATGTTCAGCATTAATTCAAAAATTCTCAGACATATCAAGATAAAACCAAGGTGGGGGGATACAAATAAATAATAACAATAGATCCACAGGTGATCCAGACATTAAAGTTCACAGATATGCACTTTTAAGATAACTATGAGCAATATGTTCACAAAAATAGACAAAAAGAGCAGATAAAAAAGATGGGGAATCTTTTAAAAAAACTAAAATCTAAAAAAAAAGGATCAAGTTGATACCGATATTCTAACACCAAAATAAATTACCATTATCATAACAAGAATGCCTTTACACTTGATCTTAGCCAGAAGTCCAAGAAGTCATCACGACAAGAATGCCTTTAAAAACGTTCTGGCTGAGTGTGAGCTGAGCGACCTTCATGGAATAATCGCCCTCACTTCTGGTATCTTGTTGCATCTAATGATACAGACGTGGGCAAAGGAGGCTTCTGGACTAGAATAGTCACTGTGGAGGATCAGACAGAGCAGTCACATACTGATGAGCCGAAGCCTTTGCAAGGAAGCTGTGGGTTAGATGAGATCCTCAGAGTGCACAGTCAGCCAGCAAAATGAGAATTAGCTAACATAGGCAGCAATGTTGCTATGTGATTTCAGGGAACTTAGCAATAATGACGTAACAGTCAATCCCTAAGTTCTCCCAATCACTGATCCTGAATGTGGGGTGTAGGCAGTCCAGACTACCCCAGTGATCCACTGGGCTTTAGGGAGGAATGCTGAGCTTATGTTTATGTTCAGCTCATGTTTGAAATGCCTACATATTTATTATTTTATTGTGTACTCAGCATATGTGTACTGTAGGATATACTTATTACTAATGAATATTTATATGTATGTGTATAGATAGATAGATAGATGTATACATTTGGGAGTGAGTTTAATTTTTTTTATTGCTGGCCAAAATTTAGAAACTATTTTTCTTTTTAAAAAAATTATTTAAAACATTTTTATTTGACAAATTATAATTGTATATATTTATAGGTTCCGGTGTGACGTTTTGCTATATGTACATATTGTGGAATAATTATATCTAGTTAATTAACATATCCATCACTTCACATGCTTATCTTTTTTCAACGTGAGAACACTTAAAATCTACTCTGATCAATTTTGAAATATGTGATCTATTGTGTCCCCATGCTATGCAGCAGAGCACTAAAACTTATTCCTCCTGTCTAACTGAAACTTTGTACCTTTGACCAAAATCTCCCCATTCCCTGCCACCCTCCCCCATCAGCAGTCTACTCTACACTTCTGGAATTCAGAGACCATTTTTCTAAGCCTACATACTCATTCGCGAAATCGCATATTGCTTCTACTGTAACATGATTAAAATCCCACTAAAGCTGAGTGATAATCTGAATTTGGAGTTTCATCTATTTGTCTCAGTTTTCTCCATCTATAATTTTTTGGGCTCAGGTGTTTTGTGTATTAGACTAAAATGACAATCTTATTTGCAGAAAAGAGAATAGTTTTCTCAAAGTTAAGTTTCTCTCCCATTCATTTTTATTAAACCTTTGCTTATTGCTATTATTTTTCTGAAGTCTTGGCAAACAATAAAACAGATGAGTAAGTAATACATAGTAATAAAAAAAAGAAAGAGGTATAGCTTTCTTAGCTTGTCTGTTTTTTTATTTTTATGGATACATGCTCTCAGTGGTGATTTTTTAAAATGGCAGATGTATACTCATGTATTTATCTTTATCTTATATGATGGAATTACATTTATCAGCTAAAGGTTTGGTAAGGGTGCCCTGGCTTCCAACATCTGCTAATATAGTTTTATATGGCTATAAAAACTTGAGAGGCATCATGTTAATTTCTGGCTTTGCTCTCTAGTATCTGTTAATAGTACTTGGAAAAATAACTTTTGAGTTGACAGAATTATTTTCGCATAAATAAATTGATGGCTAGGAGAGCAGATTTTGAGAGTAGATGAGGAAAGAAAGTAAAGGCAGGGGCAGCTGAGGAGAGAAGACCACAGAAAAGAAATTTCTTAGCTCCTAGTTTTGCCTGGGGTAAGCCCTACATCTAAAGCCTGGAGAGGTGAAAGAAAACTCAGAGGTCACTTACCCCAGCCATGACAGGACAGATTACCAGGATAGACTTTCACTTTTAAAACTGGGAAAGTCCTAGCAAGCCAGGATGGGTTATCATGCAGTAGGAATCCCTTCTGACATGGTAACACATGCTATTATGTGCCCAATTTGCAGATGATGTAGTAATTTACAGATGGGCTGAGTCGTCAGCTGAGCCTCTGTTTGAGCACTCTCAGTGACCGGCAGCTGGCTCATGGTTCTATCGGATGCTCTCCCATCGAACTGAAATATTTACCCTTGTCATTTACATGCATTGGTGCTTTCTTACCTGGAGCTCACACAGGGTTTCGATTTGGTTAAGTCTGAAAAATCAACTTGTTGAGAAGTCAAAAACAACAACAACAATCAAACAACAACCATACCCATCTCCCCAACTCAATATACACACCTCATTTTGAATCAGTACACGAGACCTGTGCTAGGCCCAGGAAGGGATCTAATAAAGAAACATGGACCAGAGAACAAATCTGTAAAGAATACCTGATAAATGTGTCTAAACATGGTACCCCAGGACAGTGCCTCTGTTAAGACAAAAGTATAATATGCAATGCATGCAAGAAATAGAGGTGAAGATTATTAAAACTAGGGTATGATAGGTTATTTGCTATAATTTGTTCAGTCAGTCATACTTCACAAGTTGATTCAAATTGGTTTGACTGAATATGTGGACATCTTCAGCTCAAAGGATGAATGACACATTTATTCAAAGATACAACATTGTACAATAAAAATAGCATTATAAAGATAACTTTGAGGGGGAGGAAAAACTCAAGGGAAGCCACGGCTTCAATTCTAACCCATATTTCACTATCATTATTAACAAGGAGATAAAACCAATTATAGTTAAATGTGCACAAGGTGGTAAATTTAGCAGCTATGCAATTGGCACTGAAGTGTAACATATAATGAAAACCTAGAGTTATTCAAAATAATCCTGTTTTTCTTTGTTTCCTTTTTTAAATTAGGTTTTCACATAGGTCAAATATATCGGAAGATAGTAAAACTTCCACTTGAATTTGCAGGCCTAAATATACTCTTGCATATTAGAAATGGGGGAAAAATACATATAACTGATAAGGTGTAAGGGAATGTATCTGACTTAACAGAACAGGATCAATTTTCAGAAATTTAAGAATAAATGTTCTGTGTCAATAAAAATAAATTTGAGCTTACACCATGACCTTCGGATTTTTCTTAATTCTACTGATAAATCTGCTTTCTCAGTTTGTTTTTCAGTGCAACAGATTGTTTAATTAATCTTGTAGGTGTTTTGGAGGTGTGTGCATGAACCTGAACTTTGAAGCCCAAGCCCACAAAATAACCAGCTATGTACATGGCAGGTAAATAGATAGCATATCACTTTTACCCTTTGGCTTGGAATTATTTTATGTGACGGTTCTCACAACTACTGAGTATCTTTGAAATCTGATCATTTCAGCAAAGAGATATCTAGATGTGGCTCGGGTTCCTGAAATCCTGGCCAGTCCCACACCAAAAATACAATACACAGTTTTACAATAAAGTAATACAATTGGGATAGTTGGTGATATTTTACATATACAGACTATTTCATATGATAGATCTTTATTTTGCTTCAAAGTGCTATAATTAAAGAACTGTCAGATTTGAGTATGAAACATTCTTATAGAATTACATTTCCACACTATCATGCAACCGAAAAACTAACCCACCTTAGAGTATCTTCCTAAGAGTAAAGAGATTGAGTGCCATTATAAAGAATGTATAGAGTAAGTAAAGAAAGGTAATATTGTTACTTTTTGTGAGTAGTTATCCTGAGAAGCAAGAGACCAGACAGAACTGTAGAGTGTTCCTTAAATTAAATTTCTGGTCTTTTGGTTGAACACATCTGATCTCTCTGCTCTCTTTCATATTTCTTTTATTACTTGTTTTTTTTTTATCTGATTCATCTTCCTCTCGTCTCTTCTCCTGATTATATTTCAGCAGTGTTCCCTTCTCTACTTCTTCCCAACAAAATTTTATTTTTTCTTTTTCTGTGAAAATAAGGAACCAACTTTCATTGGCTCAGGCAGGTTTTTAGAGTGAAAACAGGATTAGCTTGTCTTCAGATTGTTTTATACAAGGCTCTGATTATTTTATTTTGCATTCTTGCTATCCGAGTTATTTTGTTTTTTATCAACAAAGCTTATCTTATTAAAATAATATTGAACTTTCAAACAAATCAGGGATTCTAAGGAATGTCACTGAGTGTTGATATATTTACGAAAAGCTTTACATAGAAACTAAGAAATCTTGTGTTAGGGAAGGGAGAACGTAAGGTAAATGTGATCATGATTTATCATATAATGTTTAAATGTGGTTATTATGAAGCTTTCACTGTAAGATTAAGATGTATGTGTATATTGATTACAGAAATGCATTCTTCATTATATGTGTAGAATTATATCTTGGGAAAGTTCTCCCCAAGCCTTTCACTAGTTAAGCCATCTTTTCAGCTATACGTGAATAGATGAAATTTCATCTCTTCAATATTTTATGAGAGTATGTTGACTTGAATATGTTATAAATGAAAAATTTTCTCCCAAATTTGTTTTTCTGCTCTTACTGGTTCTCTAAACTCAACTAGGTTAGATCTGTACTCATTCTGTTCTAGGTAAGTTACAAAATAAAGTTAACTAGGTATGTAGGATGTCATTCATGAACATTGGATATTGACCAATTCATAAACTCAGCCAGGGAACAAGGGTGAGATTTTTTTGAACAAAAACCTGAAAATCAGAACAGTTATTTTTTGTGTTTAAATCTCAGAAGAACTCTGAAAATCGTTTACAAAAATAGATTCTTAAATTTATAACAAAGTATAAAACTAAAGACTATGACATCAGTTATAAAACAAGAAACAAAAGGGAAATACTTTTAAAGAAATTTTAAAGTTGTTCTCTAATATATTGGTTTCATATATTTTATCAGACTAAGATACACATTTTAAACAAACAGGTTAGCCAACTTAAGAGGAATTTAGAAGCGTATTGTTTTTGACATAATTCTCAGAAATTAATGGTCATTTAACTCCTATAATCCAATCCAAAGGTGGTTACAATTTCTGAAACAAAGTTTCAAGGAAGCTCGCAATGTGGCAGAAGGCCAAATCTTAACTTGTACCCTTAAGTTACACTGCAGTGACAGTACTCTTTGTGTCTGTTTATAAAATGTAAGATTTGTTTTTTTGGGGGGTGGTGGTGTTGTTGTTCCTTTGTTTGTTTGTTTGAGACAGATTCTTATTCTATCACCCTGGGTAGCATGCTGTGACTCACAGCAACCTCAAACTCCTTGGATCAATAAATCCTCTTGCCCCAGCCTGCCAAGTAGCTGGCACCTGCACTATGCCCAGTCATTTTGTTTTACTATTTTTAGTAGATACAGGGTCTCTTTCTTGCACAGGCTGGTCTGAAACTCCAGAACTCAGGCAATCCGCCCACCTCTGCCTCCCAGAATGCTAGGATTACAGGTGTGAGCCACCATGGCCAGCCTAAAAATTAAGATTTGGAATTTCTTTTGATATAATTGATTTTTCACACCTTTATGCAGCACTCAGCAGTTGTTTATTGACCATGTGCCTTGTATCAAACACAATACTTTTTGTACTAGACTAAGTTGTAGAGGAGTAAAATTAACAACAATAACAAATTATTTGACATTAAAGGCCTGAATTTGCTAGCAGAGAAGGAAGATGTGGACCAGCATTTTTAGCATGAATCTCACTCAGTGTTCACAACGACCCTGTGTAGTAGAGGTATGTGTAAACCATTGCACAGATAAGGAAAATGCAGTTCAGGGAAACTCAGTAATTTGCCAAATAACACCCACTTAGGGAAAGGCAAGATCAGGAGGAAAGTCCAGTGTTGTCCAGCTCTTAGCCTATGCTTTAATGACCGACTGTAAGCTTCCTGATGCTACATTTCTTAGGGATGAAACCATGACCTCTGCGGTGTAGGAAGGAGGTGGTGTCACAAAGGAGGTAATATTTCAAGGGCATCTCCAAATGAGCTGTAACCAGGCAGTTGTAGCAGGAAAAGAATGTTGGGCAGTGTAGCACAGAGAAGTATATTCCAGGCAGGTTGTGTGGAGCAGGTCCAAATGTGTGAAGGAGGATGGATGGCACGTTTGCCAAAATGTGGGTGATCTGAAGGTGGGTAGAAGTGCCCTGCTAAAGGCCTGGGTACCATATGGATTTCATCCTTTAGGTAGACACTGGGATAGAGGTAGGGTTGCAGTCAGGTGGCACTTTAGAGAACTGGAAGCAGGGAGCAAGTTATCAGATTTGTGCTTTAAAAGGTAACTCTGGCTGAAAGTGTGGAGGGTGGGTGAAGGGAGGCTGTAGAGGTGGGGGTGGGGGTGGTGAAACTGGAGGCGGGGAGCACACTGCCTTGTTCTTCAGGAATGGTGAGTAGGCCACCAAAAAAGTCTGTGGCAGGGGAACAAGGGGAAGTGGCAGGTCCAGGTATTGAAGCCTCGTTGAACGTGGAGAGGAAAGGAAGTGTGTGAGATGGGGGATCTGGATAGAATGATGCTCCGATTGCTGAGTCAGGGAGCTGGGAGGGTGGTGACCAGTCTCTGATGGAATTCCAGAGGAGTGGGTTGGGGTGAGGAAGTAAAGCCTTCTGTTTCAGATGTGATGAGCTTGCTAGCCATTCCACTAGAAGATTGTCAAGAAGTGTTTAGAGACTGGGTGTGGTGGCTCGCACTGGTAGTCATAGCACTCCGGGAGGCCAAGGCGGGTGGACTGCTTGAGCTCAGGAGTTTGAGACCAGTGTAAGCAAGAGCTTTAAGACATGAAAAAAACAGCTGGGTGTCAGGATGGGGGCCCATAGGCCCAGCTACTTGGAAGGCAGAGGCGAGAGGATTGCTTGAGGGTGGGGGGGAGTTTGAAGTTGCTGTGAGCTACAATGATGTCAAGGTACTCTATCCAAGGCAACATAGTGAGACTGGGTCTCAAAAAAAAAAAAAAAGAAAAAAGAAAAAGAAGGTTGTTAGTAATATCTGATCTGGGATGTCATCATCTCATGAAGGTCCCATTCCAAAGCCATCTTTTACTTTTTATCTATCTTTTCCAGGGCGCTGAGCCTGGAAAAAAGCTTTTAAGGCTTACTTTTTGTTTAAATCAGCCAATTCAGAATAAGCCAAAATTATACCAAAGGGTCATTTATATTAAAAACAGGCTAAGAGTAGTCTGACCGTGATCGCCAAAAAATTGGAAGATAAGTCTTCACGTTGTGAAGATTTCTTTGGAAAACCCCTGTGCTGCTTCAAAGGCGAGGGAACAAAGGTAAATAACATCTGCAACCCAAATCTCGCTTACTAGAGTGATTTGTCTGCCGGCCTACCGACTGGTGACAGCAGCGCACCTCCTACCTCTTTCTAGCTGCCAAGGTTTATTCTTCTCCCTGAGGCTGAATCTTCAGGGAACTGAGTGGAGTGCAGGGTTTAATAAAGACCTCTTTTAAGGGGTTGAAATCCGTAACTGGAATTGGACTTTGGATCGACCTTCAGGTAACGAGGCAACTGGTGTGCCTCAGTTTCCCCGTCTGTCTAGTGAGGGTCACTGTGGGGACTGTGTGAGATTACCCAGAGTGTGGACCAGCGCCCCGCGTGTGGCACACGCTCAGCATCCAGGAGTCACAATTACGCCCGGGGTTTCCTTCTGCGCCCACTTGGCCTGTCCTTCTAACTGGTAGCATAATAAATATAAATGGCATCAGAACGTGGGGGGACAGGGGCCACGTGATCGCACCACGAAAGCCACTTGTAGGGGCCTTCAGAGAGTTAGCAACACGGCTGGAGGAGGAGAGGCCGGCGCGCCCGCGGCCCGCGCGATTTCCCGCCGCGCCCGCGTCCCCGGCGGCGGGCGGGCTCCGGGGGCGCCCGGGCCGCGGCGGCGGCGGCGGCGGCGCGAGCGGCGCCTCCGGGCCGGTGAATCATCCCGGCAGACACCGAGAGCCGCGGCAGCAGAGAGCAGCGCTGGAAAATGGCTGAAGCGGCCACGGGCTTTCTGGAGCAGCTCAAGTCCTGCATAGTTTGGTCTTGGACGTATCTCTGGACCGTGTGGTTCTTCATCGTGCTCTTCCTGGTCTACATCCTGCGGGTGCCCTTGAAAATCAACGACAATTTGAGCACAGGTAAGGCCGGGCCAGCCGGGCCCGCGGCGCCCGCCCCTCCCCCGCCCCGGAAAGTTAGTGCAACTCGCGCGGGGCCGCGGCGGGCGGGGACTGGCGGCCGGGCGCGCGCTCGGGGACGCTCGGGGACGCGCCGCCGCCCGCCGCCACCCGCCCGGGACGCGGCGCTTCAGGTGGCGCGGCCGGGCCGCCGGGCGTGAGGGGGCGGCCGATGGCCTTCACGGCCCGCGGAGGACGAGCCGCGCTGCGCACGCTCCGCGAGGCGGGCCCGGCTGCTGGTGGCGGCGGCGACACCGCGGCGGGATCGGGCGGCCGCAGCTCTCCGCCGGGGTTTGTCGCTGGAGAGGACGACGACAGATGTCGGCGGCGTGGGAGTTTCAAGGGACACCCCTCGGGTGTCTGCGCTTGAACTCCGAGGGCTCTTCCCACTCAGCCGAGTCGGGTCTCACCGGTCTCGGCCCTGGCCGTCCGAAGTGCGGTTGGCGGGGCGCCGCTCCGCGCCCGGGGACAGGGTCCGGCCGCGGGCCGCTGCCTGGTGGTGCCCGTCGGGTGGAGACGACCCCGTGGGCCCGGAGTTGCGTCCCCCGGGACTGGGGATGTAGCTCACACCGCGACAGGGAGAGGGATTCCCCAAGGAGTATATGGATGACGTGTCAGGTTTCCAAACGGAATGTCCAAGGGATGAAAGGAGAGACCGGAGATCTGGAATTTCTGATGGTCTCGTTGAAGTTTAAATGATCTCTACTGGTCTCCCTCCCCTCCAAAAGCTCCACAGCTGTACAAGTGAACCCCCGCGTGTCTCATGTCCATGGCCGGTGGTGAGTGCAGGAGGTGATTAGAGCAGGATCTTAAACCTGCAGCCGGCCAACTGAATCTTTAAAAACAACCACAGAGGAAGCAATAGTAACACTCGTGAAACAATTCAGAAACAGTATATTTTAAAGGAAGGGTTACAGTGCTTGACGTCGGGACTCAAGGTAGAGTATTTTAATTTCGCAGTACTCTGGGAAATCCTTACAGCCGTGAATGTGTGTGTATCCACACACACACACACACACACACACACACACACAATCTCCTATTCGATTTGCATACTCAGGGAGTCCAGGTCTGGAAATGCATTTTCCTGTGGTGTTAACTAAAACATGTTATAAAACACTTGAGATAGTGTAGTCATTTTGTTAGGAACTTGTGGCTTTCAAATGCTAAAGGTCACCATCTTTATTACTTTAACTTGAACTTACATAGATATCTACATTTGTTTCCTAATAGCCTTTGGGATAGTATCCCAGCAAAGCAGATGGGATCCTGTGAATAGGTTTTGCTCAGCCCTGTGGATTCATTCATCCCAGAATGCCAGCGCTTTCTGGCTTTTTGGCTTACTGGATGGCTGCTTGTCACAATGTTGTCTTTTTTGCTTTCAACAGCTGTGTCCCAAAGTCCTATATTTTTAAGAATTTTTTTGAGTATATATTGTAAGGGAATAATATATTTATTGGGAAGTGGTTGTCTTTGTTTTGTGCTGCTGTGACAGAATACCACAGACTGGGTAATTTTTAAAGAACAGAGATTTTTTTTTTTTTTTTTAATAGTACTGGAGTTGGGGAAGTCCAAGATCAAAGGGCAGGCATCTGGAAAGGGCCTTATTTCTATGTCTTACCCTGTTGGAAGGTGGAAGGGTGAGAGACTATGAGAAAGCAAGAGGGGGCCTGAACTCACCTTTATAACACACACCTTCCCTCAATGATGAAATTAATCCTATGTAGCCCATAAAGATCCCACCTCCCAATGTTTTTGCATTTGGGATTAAGTTTCCAGCACTAGAATTTTAAGGGATAGTTCAAGTTACAGCAGTGGGTTTAATTTAAGTTCATTATAGGATTTAAATAAATGTGACTGCTTCTCATTAATACACATTATAAATTTTAATTTGAGAATACATGTTTGTATACCACATTTTCTTAAAGCAGGTTAAATAATCATCGATGGATGTATGTACACACGTGCACACAAGTGCCCCCTATCAGTGCTCTGTACAGAACAGGAAAGAAGCAAAGTACGGGGAAAGTGTCTAGTTTTTAATGAAGGACATTTTTAGGTCTTCTCCCAGCAACTTTAAATCTAGCGTTTCTCACCAATACCTTTGTCAGTTTGTGAAGGGGCATTTCTCATTTGGGCTTCCAAGGGAAAGAGAAAATATGAAGACGAACTGGCCAACTGGGCTGTACTGGCCCCTGGACTATTTTCTTGGTAATGCGGGACTTCTGTTCTCAATGTGGTTTTACGTTCCCTTTAGTCATGAAGGAAGGTAAAAGGAGAAGCACTCAGAGAACACTCACCTCTCTTCTATTTCTATGAGAATGTAGCAGGGTGGGGTGAGGAGGACTTAGGCGTCACTTTTGAGATGTGAAATTATGGCCCCAGCCCTTTCCCCACCCTAGAAGAGTTTAGGTTTTTCAAAAAGCAGTGGCAGACATTGGAGGCCCGTTTTCTTCCCTTTTAAGTAACTATGAGAAGTTATAGTAAGAAAACTGCCAAAAGATTGTTGTCAACTTAATTCTTTTCTTTCCTTGCCAATTTCCCTCTCATTTGGGAAATAGTTTCTATTCTTAAGTTATTGACAGGGAAGGTTCAGGGAGAAAGAACTTGCTAACTAGAGCCCCTATGAAATGAGGCACGAGCCAGCCTCTGTGGTTGAACTTGCCCTTGTTGCGAAATATATATAAATGGGTTTTGATGGGATTCATTTTGCTATTCTTACACTCTGTGGTGCTCACTCTTTCTGTGATGGACACAGGTATGTACCGAGAGAGGCATTGAGTCTAGAGCTGCTTTTAGGGACCTGCTGATGGCATAGCCTTCTCTCTCTGGGAGGCTAAGTGCACCATTACAGTGAGGCAGTCAGGAGCCAGGGCTTCCATGACACCTGCCTAGCTCTGTACCTGGGGGGAGGGGCGGAATCTGGTAAAAATGTTCCAGAGTTGCTCTTGGGTATCTACTTGGCATATGCTTCTCAATGTCTACTGTGGTAATTTTAGTATTTATAACCTCATTTGATCATATATTTTGTGGCAAATGAGCTTAACTTGATTTTTTAAACAATTTCTTGAATGTAACCTATGCATAAGTCATCATGACAGGTGCAATGGTAGGAAAGATGTACATTAAATTCATGGTAAATAGTTTACAACAGGGTTTAACTTCCCATAATGCAAAATGGCAGAGGGCAGGGCTCTGAGAGCTTCCTGTGACTGAGCCTCAGAGGGTGAGGAGAATTCCACATTTAGGGACACAGAGGGCTGGACCTCCCAAACAGAAGTACAAAGATGTGAAAGTGCAGGTCAGATTCAGAGAACTGTGAATCATTTGGAATTTAAAACAATAAAAAGAGAAGGACTTTTAATGACCAGCCATACCTGTTTTAGCTCTTAAATCACGTGTAAAAATGCATTTTAAGGTTGTTTTCAAGGTGTACTGTAGTTCCATTGTGCTACTTCCCTACTCTCACCAGGTCAGTTTGCTTGATCTTCATTGCAGTGAGCCCAGTGCCATGTAAGGAGGGGACACAGTTCAAAGAATTCTGTTAAACTACACAGAGAAAATTTCTTTTCTTTTTTTAAATTTCAGATGAATTTGAGGGCACCATTGTTTAGGTTACATTGTTTTCATTTATGAGGTCAAGTTCAAGTTGCAGTTGAGCCTTTCATGGCGGGGGCGGGGGGCACATGCTAAACACCCTCCCATTGTGCAGGTAGGTGAGATCCTGCCAATCACCCTCCCTCTTCCCCTCTTTTCTTTCCCGCCTCTGTCTTCCTCCTTGCTAGATTGTATTTGTATTCTTTCATGAGGGTACTACACAGAGAAAATTTCATACAGGCAACAACATCTTAGAATGGAAATTTTTAAAAAGAAAGAGGAGAAAACAATAGCAATAGAAAATACTGGTTAGCTTTGATGGTTAATTTTTTTCTTTTTTTAAGAGACAGTGTCTCACTATGTTGCTTAGGCTGGACTGAAGTTCCTAGGGTCCAGGTAATCTTCCTGCCTCAGCCTCCTGAGTAACTAGGACTACAGGTGCATGCCCCCCGCCCCCGCCCCACCATACTTGGCTCCTGGTAATTGATTTTTGGTGCTCTGGCCTTGATTTCCATAGGTGAGTGTTAAAATGGTTTTATGATTTACAGAAAATAGAATGAACTTCTAACAAGATTTAAAAAATACCCTAAATTGTATTACTTATAAGTTTTCAAGTGAATTAATGTCATAAAACAATGCTTTAACAGAAAGGCAGAAAATAATTGTAGATCAGAGCAGTCCCCCAGGCTACTCTTCAGGAAAAACAGTGGAATAGACAGGCGTCTAACAAACGGAGCACTGTAATTTACTTTACTATATGGACATATATACTTGTTCCAGGAAAATCCCAGAATGGTTTGGAAAACCTGTCCTCCAAACTGAGGCGGTGCAGAGAGACCAAAACGACCCAGACCAACCCATCTTGGCAAGTTTGATACATTTGTTAAGAGATTACTTACACAGGGCTCTGGTTTCCAGTCAGATAGGAATCCTCTGGGCACTCACTCCTGGGTTGAGGTGGCAAGAGTTCTTCAGAGTTAGATCTGCCCTGCCTGCCTGGATGTGGCGCCTTACGTTTCTTTCTGGCAAGTAAGGCAGAGCCCTGTTTCTGAATCATTGTAGGTTTACGTACAATACAGGTTAAGCGTGCCCAGTGCTTTTCATTAGGCAGAGGCTTTGGTGTTGCTGTGAACTAAAGGTTACTGATGCAGCTAAGGCAAGTCAGTTCAAACTGGGCTTAAACGTATAGCCATCTACACAATAGGAGCTACGCCGGGCGTTGTGGCGGGCGCCTGTGGTCCCAGCTACTTGGGAGGTGGAGGCAGGAGACTCGCTTGAGCCCAGGAGTTGGAGGTTGCTATGAGCTGTGATGCCATGGCACTCTACCCAGGGGCATAGCTTGAGGCTCCGTCTCAAAAAATAAATAAATAAATAAATAAAATAAAAACCCTTTTGGCTACCATTATGGCCTGAATGTGTGCATCCCCATCTCCCATGCACCAGGTCATAGGTTGAAACTCTAATGTCCCATGATTGCATTTGGAGGTGGAGCTGCGAAGGAAATAGTTAAGGTTAAATGAGATCGTTGGGGTAGAGCCCTAATCTGATAGGATTAGTATCTTTATAAGATGAGATATCAGATTCTCTCTCTCCCATGTGAGAACACAGCAAGAAGGTAGCCGTCTGTAACCCAAGGGGAGAGCCCTCACCAGACACGGATCCTGCTCACACCTTGATGCAAAATATTAGCCACTAACATTTCTTGAGGGTTTACTTAGTGATAAGGATAAATTCTCCAGAATTTTGGGAAGATAAATTTCTGTAGCTTCCTGCCACTCAGCCTGTGGTATCTGGTTATATAGAGCATGGCCAGAGCATACTAAGGTGGCTGGAGTCTTGTTTCATGATAGTTGAAAGCCAACTGGGCCACAGATTGATACTAGGCTGTATCTGAGATTCTTCAGTAACATACAAAGTTTGGCAGAAGTCAGTGACCTTATTTCAATTTATCCCAGAATGTAAAAATGCCGAAGATGGATCTTATCAATTTCCGTTTAATAGATGAGGAAATAGAAGGAAGCCCAGAGAGTTTAAATTTCCTGTCCCACACAGAGTGCCAGTGAGTGTACTTGAAGGCGGGTTCTCGAGTTCTGACGGGTTCTGATTCTGGGGTAGGACTTGGCCCTGGGTGGGCTTAGGGTAATTACTGCATGGCAGGCAATGGGGGTGACACTCAAGCCCCCCCATCATACATCCTACTCTGCCAGGTATCTGGATTCCTGGAGTGAGAGGAAGAGAAAGTTTGGCAACAGGTCCAAACAGATATGATCTCTGTAAGCCACCTCAACCTTCTCTTAATAGCATGCCACTACTGACCTGGGCTGGGGGCATTCCTGTCTGGGCCTTGGAGCACTGACTCTCACAAAGAACAGACTTTATAGGCAACTTAAAACCTGCTCATTTGCCACTGGGAACTCAGCCAAAGCCAAGCAAGACTGTATCCCTGCACAGGAAGGGGGCTAGATTCTGTTTGCACCTGTGTGCATGGGTGAGTCTAGGCCCATTAGCAATGATATGTTTTCCCATGTAAGTTCATAGAGGCATGTGGCCTCAGAGCCCTGGTCACGTGATGGTATTTTAGAAGATATTTCGTCTATCCCCTTTATTTCAGAGAAGTAAACCAAGGTCTCACCCTTGGGGGGTTAGTTAACCTGTGGGTCATGAACTCCTTGAGATCATGGATGATTTGACCATTCAGGTCAGTAATTCTATGGAATACTCTAAGAGTTTAGATTTTTAAAATAAAGGTTCCAGGTGGTTTTGATAATTAAGCAGTTTCAGCAAAAATGAATTAAAGATCTTGCCCAAGATACTAGTGGCAGAAGTGGGGCTGGACCCTAGGCCTCGCCCACACGGCAGCCCACATGCAGGTGAGGGGCTATGCTGGGACACATGGCATTTGTACAGATGAGCCTGCTTCTGTGGCTGGCTTTCAGTTCACCAGGAAAAGTCAATCTGGCCCAGAACCCCTGTGATAAAGGGATTCACTATACAGAGGGCCTTCCCATTTACACCTCTTCCTTCTCAGCCCTTAATCCTGCTGGATTATCTAAACTAAACACTGAATTCTGATTGCTCTCCTCCCTGGGAATAGGCTGGCACTGAGTTGTGGGAGAGTTAGAAGTGATCTCAACTATGATCTCTGTCTGCCTAGAGCCTTCTGTTTCCCCTAGTATTATATAAAACAGGAGAGGTTGATTTGAAACAATTGAACCGACCAACAAACAAGTAACGCAGGCACAATAAAAACAAAACCAAGTAGGGAAGACCTCACACTAGCAGAGCCAGCTCGTGTAAATTGGAAGGGGAAAAAGCCCACTGGAGAGGGCTCCCAGGAAGGAGATCTTGGTGTCAGGCACAAGTTTGGACTGGTATGAGAGGACGGGCTGCCCAGTGGTTAACTGAAGGTCCTTCGTTCCCTGTGGTTTCCCAAAGTAAAGCTTCTAGGCCAAGACACCCTCACCTCTTCAGCTATCTCAGAGAGGGCTTGGCTTGGACAGAGGAATGGGCTTGCCTTGTGAAGTCCTGCCTACCCAAGATCACCGCCCCCTATAAGCTCAACTATTCTCCCCAGGGCACTGGGCTAGGCACTTCATTCTGCAAGGTACATTTCTGATTCTCATTTTACAAATGAGAACATTGGGACTCAGAGATTAAGTACCAGCCCAAGGTCACGCTTCCCAGCCTGCTGTGCCCCTCACCTTCCTGCTGTTGACCATTTGGGCATTTAGAACTCCAAACTGTACTGCAAGAGAGACAAAGCATTGTGAGGCTCTGGGAGGTGCTAAGAAGATGACATTCACTCATTTGAGAGTATTTAGATACAGTTCTATTTAGAAGCAAGAGGCTGGATAAGACACGTGGGGGAGATGAGGTGGACCCTGCTCAGTCTCTCTAAGCCTCAGTTTTTCCAGTTATAAGTGGAGATAATTATAATTTCAGGCCACTCCCATGATGGTTCTGAGCCATGAAAACGTCTTCTCGTTCATCACAGAGATTATCTTGTGTTACTCATGGTGGGGTGAGAAGCAAGAGGAAACCAAATCTTTCTCCTCTCTGTTGCTGGGGAGTAGAAAGTATAATATTATCTTAAAAGAAAACCCACATTCATACTTAGAGTTAACTGACTTTTGATTACGCTCGCCCGAGACAAATTTAGACGTCCGGGCTGGATTTACCTGCCACCCAGAACTACCCTGTCTCCTGGAGCCACCAGAGTGTTCTCGGAGAATGCAAACTCATTCTAATAACAGCCGAAGCAAAATAAAATTAGAAAGGTGATTCTGCCGGGGGTTGGGGGGGGGGGGGAATCATATATTGCAAGTCAAAGGCAAATGCACACTATTTTTAGATTCTGCATTGTAGGGGGTTATCTGCATTCCCCGCCCCTCCCTAGCCCCCAGACATCCCTCCCTCAGCGTGGATGGGAGAGTCGGTGTGCTGCACACACATCCGGGGTGCACAGGCGCACCTTGACAGCGCTCTACTTAGTTCACTGCCTCCACCACCCACCTCATGAGCACAGGGGAAATGGAGATGCTTTGCCAATGTTCCTCTGAATGAAGAGTTCTCTATTAGTCACCACCAGCCTGGCTGGGCCCCAGTGGATAGGACCAGCCCTGCTGTGAGGTACCAAAATAAATGGCTTTTGAGGCACCACGGGGAAATATGCTGAGACTCGCATACAATTAAAACAGTTATTAATACTTGCATTGTTCCTGGAGCGTGGGCGTGCGTGACATCTACCTTTTCCCTTTGGCTGGAGCGGAACAAGAGAACATATGTTCTCCTTGCCGGGGCTCCCAGCCGAGTCACTGGGAGGAATTCTAAGTGAGGCCGCGCACAGTCCCCTCTCCCCGCGGCTCGGGGCCTCCCTGCCAGGCTGGGCCCCTGGTGGTCTGGGCTGGACGCTAGAGGTCTGAGTTTCAACCACGAGATGTTTCCAGAGTTCGGTTTAGCGATCTATCTGAAAAACAAAAAATTGTCTAAGAGTGCGTTTGGTGTGGGAGCAGGTAAAGGAGATGGGGCCAGGGATGGGTCAGAGGCGCAGAGAGAGGAACAGACACTCTGACCCACCTTGTTGGGTTGTCAAGAAAAAGGAACAGCTGTGAGGGCACTTTGCACTGTTCGGGGAATAAGTCTGAGGAATAATTATTCAGTTTTTGTCTCTCTCTCTCTCTTTTTGGTAAATTGTTTTGTCATCATTTTACACGGTTTGCTTTAGGTTTTTCCCCTCCCTCCCTCCCTCCCTCCCTCCCTCCCCTCCCTTATTCCTTCCTTCCTTTTCTCATACCTCCTTTCTCATTTCTCCTTTCTTCATAGGAGTAAGGAGCATGAATTTTGGAGTCTCATGCATAATCCTAGACAAGTATTTAACTTCCCAACCCTCAGTTTCCTCATCTGTAAAATGGGGATGACATTATGTGTGATGATTAAATGAGATAATACAACTGAAGGGTGTAGCTTAGGTCTGGCATGTGGCCTGTGCTCAGTAATGGGGACGTAATAGTTATTCTGATCATCGTCATCGTATTTCTCTTTTCTCCCAATATTTCTTAGGCTACCTCTAGGCATCAGAGGCTGCGCCAGGCTCTAGAGGCAGTCTAGCAAAAGGCCCTGCCCTCAGGGACCCCCAATTTTGTGGGGTAACAGTCTTGCTTCCATTTCCACTCAGTGGCCTTTAAGAATGTAAGATTCTGGGTGGGGCAGGACTGACTGAAGGGGAACCTTGAGGTCCAGGTATTGGGAAAGGTCAGGAGTGGGCGGGGGTTTATATTTTGAGTTGTGTTGATAGGATGGGCTAATGGACCTATAATCCATTTGTCGCCTGGGAACCGAGGTTTCCTGGGACCAGAAAACTAGCAACCGCTAAAGCAAAGTTGGTTTCAGTGTCAATATTTGCCACATGTGGTAAGTAAACACAGTCTCCCAGGTCAGAAGCCAGCTGTCTGGGAAGAGGAGAAGGTGTTGGGCAGAGGCCCTCCTGTAGACCAGGCAGCTGTCTGAATAGCAGACAAAAGAATTCCAATGGGAGAAAGAATAAGAACTATCTTTCCAGTTCTCCCTGACAGCGTTAGGTGGGTGGCGAAGGCAGCCTGGATAATCTCAAGATGAAATAGCCCTGGGGTAATTGAGAGCTGGAGGCCTGAACTCTGAGCAGTATTCCTTCAAAATCGCTGCTTTGCATAACGGAGTAGCCGGGCAGCCCCGAAATTCTCCGTAGGCTCCAGCCTCCACTCCCTACTGTTAAGGCACTCACCACCGCCTGCCGCACCAGGTCCTAAGCCCCTTCATCCACATCTTGACGGCATGAGCCACAACTGCAGTCACATTTTCAGGGAAACTGCAAGTTTGCTCTGCTAATTTAAGAAACCTCCAAATTCAAACTTACCAAGTAGATAAATTAGGCGGTGGTTATTTGCATGCTAGAAACCCTTCCAGTTTACAGCAGGGTTGAGCCACAAGAAACCGTTAACTATCAGCTGTTTCCAGATCATTTGGGGCTTGAGTTATACCCTACAGAGGCTTTGGGGGAAGACACAAAGAATCAGACCTACTGTTGATGTCTCAGCAGGTGGAAATGATGACAAACCACTTCTGCTATTTGATGAAACTCAACGGGAAATAGGTCTGATTGACAAAAACTTGATGATTACTTCCTGTTTTAAAAGTTGTGTTGACCGTTCTTTTTTTCATTTGTGCAACAAACGTACATGGCATGCCCATGCTGAGCCAGGAAATGTGATATAAGACATAGTCCTTGCTTTCAAGGAGCTCCTGAGGAGTAATAGTTCAATGCCAATGGTATGGAATGGGAATTGCTGGGAGGAGGGTGAGGGGCAGACACACTGGACGCGTCCAGGAGGGTCTAAACATGGTTCTCAACCTTCCTAATGCCGCGACCCTTTAATACAGTTCCTCATGTTGTGGTGACCCCCACCCATGAGGAGCGGTGTCTCGGTTCCTAAGAACGATGGTCTTAGGCAACCCCTGTGAAAGGGGAAAGGGTTGTTCGACCCCCAAAAGGGTTTGGAAAGACTTCCTGGAAGAGGCGAAGCTTGAGCCAGCTTCTGGAAGAAGAGTAGGTATTTGCTAGATAAAGAAGCAGGGCAGGGCTATCCCAGCAAAGGGAATACACCACAGGAAGGTGTGTTATTTTAGGGACTAGAGAGGGTGGAGAATGGGAGTGGCAAGGATAAGAAGGAGGGCGGAGACCAGCCAAAGTCACCCGAAAGGTTTTTTTCCGGTTCCTAAAAGCAATGGGTGGTCGTTGAACGTTGAACAGTGTTCTGCAGACTCTATCTGCATTCTAGAAAGATCATTCTGGCAGCAATAAGAGGGAGGGCTGGGGACAGGGGAGAGGCAAGCCAGCCAGGAAGTGGCAGGGCCTGATGGAGGTTTGGGGAGGAGGGACAGACAAACAGGCTCCAGTACCGGGTGAGGTCAGCAGGCTGCATTCACAGAACTGTGTGACTCGGGGACATGGAACAAAGCTGCAGCCACGGCTGCCATGTGTTGTCTGTTTATCCTGTGCTGTCTGCGTGTGTACACTGGGCATGGGTGTAAATGTATGAGGCTAGGTGCAGGGTGTGACATCCCAAGGACTTTCAGAGCACCAGGGGTAGGAGATTGAAGACGTCCAGCCAGGCTGTGAAAGAGCAGGATCAGAGGTCCGTAAGTGACAGATGTCAGCCGGCACTATGCCCCACAGTAGGGGCAGGTTCTTAGGGTGGCATTTTTGTTTGGGGATTCAAGGATGACCATGAGGCAGAGGGAGCAAGGGATGGAGCCAGCCTCCCCTCAGCTCCCTGCTGGCTTTGCTGATGGGACCCTTCTCCAGTCCCACGGCCCCTCCAATATGCAGCCCACTCTCCCTCCTCTGAAGAAGGCTGCCATGTCTCCCACCTGCCTCCAGATGCATCATATCGGGAGTTCGGTGGCAAATATTGAACTATTTTTCAGAAGTGTTAATTGGGATTTTTAATTGACCATAAGCAGGTTATCAAAGCCTGTTTGTCTCTGGCAGTGGTTTATTCCCCAGGGGACAATCCCACCCAGACTGGTATAGTGGCTAGTCGGCAAGCACGTATTTTCCTGCCCCCTCCGGTTGCCTCTTTTTTTTTTTTTTTTTTTAAATTTTAGTTTGGCCTAATTTAAAAATAAGAGGAAAGAAAGCAAACTCTGTTCTGTCTTAGGAAGCAGGATCTGAAGAGCTTCGCTTAAGGCACTTTAAACCCTGAATGGCCACAACTCAGGGAGCACACCTATGTCATTCAGGTTGTTGAAATTTGGTAGAAAGGGGCTGCCCTGCTTCTGGGCAGGGACACAGTAGGGCCTCTGCTCCTGCACCAGTTGGGGGACGAGTCTGGCACAAATTTTCCTCTGTCATACTTCCTGCTGCAGCCAGGGAGTCTGCTCCTCGTGTCCCCAGGCTGACCACTGCTCCTTAGATGACACATCTAAGAACCTGGTTTGTCATGACTGAGGTGTGTGTTATTGATAGCTCGAGTAGTCAGTCTAGCTAGTTGGCCTCACACGTCCTATTTGTGACCTAATACTGGCCCTGTGTTGGGATTTGCCATTTCTCTGGGCCCAGGGTAGAGCAGGCTGGGATGTCCTAAGGTCAGCAGGGCAAGGGAAGCAAGGGACATGCACTGTTGTCCGGGGGCTCTGGGTGAAAGGTTCCATGGGCATGAAGGAGCACAGAGGTGGTGTGCTCTAATGTGATGGAAAGAGCCCCGAGGCTGCAGTTGACTCCCTCAGCCTCTCCAGACCTCAGTTTAGGATCTCTGTGACATCTTTGCCCCTCCTACTTCATAGGGTTGTGAACAGACTTGAAAAGATTAGAGCACTATGATGATGAAAAACCTATCCATTCTTCAAACATCTATTGAGCAGCCAAGCACTATTCAAGGCTGCGTGGATCTGTCATCGCACATGGCCTGGCTTCTGAGCTACCCCCTCAACTCCCAGCTCATGAGCTCCCCCAAAGTGGAGGACAGCACAGAAGCATGAGATCTCATTATTAGGGGTGTCCTCCTACCCACCCAAACCCTAATGCCAGTCAGTGCCTGCCCCTGTGCCACACTTTCCGTTTCATTCTCTACTGCTTGTTGGCTTAGGCTGTTTTGATTATCCTTCAGCCTTTAGAAGTGATGGTGAGGTCCAGCCCAGGAGGGAAGAGGGCCCTGGAGGGCTGAGTCGAGGTGTGTCCAGGTGTGTTTAGGTTCTCTGAGAAGCATGTGTCTGATACAATTAGATGTGCAGCTGATGTACTGGGAGAAAGTTCTGTTGCAGGTAAAGCAGAGAGGAGAGAGCTGTATACCCAACGCAGTGAGACCCTTGAGACAGGGGAGGGTAGACAAGGCGGACAGGGGAGCCTCGGGTTTGGGCTGTTGTGCAGCTAGGTGAAAGTCTGGCCTCCTGGAGAGGGTCCTGTGCATGCAGGTATGGCCCAGCCCCAGTGCTCCCACAAGCTCACCCATCAGCAGGGAGCAGACTGAGAGAGTGCAGCCTTGGTGGCCTGGGCCTGAAGCTGGCGTGGACGGCGGATGCCATGAACGGTGGATATGGAAGGAGCTACAGCTGGAGGTGGCCACCCACCCAGCTCCCCCCAGCTCATTGCCCCAGCAGCCCTCTCCCATGGTGGCCACAAGCTGTTTTCCCATAGCTGCCTCCTCTGGCATCCCTCCTTTTTTCCTGCAACTCCCACCCTTATCCTCTGAGGTGGCCTCATTAAGCTAAAATCTCCTCTTCCCATTCTCATTCCTGAACCACTCATCTGTGGCAAACTCCTCTTCCTATTCAAGCCCGAGCCGTGTGCTCTAGCCCCTTCCCTGGGTAATGACCCCTCTTATGGGCATCCATCAAGGCTTTCCCCTGCCAGGTGCTGCTTCACTGCAACCTTGAGTAGCCCCTCTGCTTGTGGGCTGAGACCCTGCCAGCCAAATCTAGGTGCTAACTGTCTGGTCCCTTCTGCCCACTTCATGGCTGGCCTCCACCAGGGCCTGCCTCTTCCTGGTCAGGCCCTGTGTGGCCTGAACCCTTGTCCTAAACAGATGTAATCTGGACCAGGAATGCAAGCTTAAGTTCTGTGAGTTGTAATGAATGATCTTGTCTAGGCGATGTTTACATGTTAACAGAGGTTTGCAGTCCTTAGCCCCGGACAGTGTATAACTGTTATATGCTGGGCAAAACTAGTTGGGGGTGGAGCAGAGGAATTCCTTCTATTCCCTCAAATTACACCATCTCTGGGGCTGCCAGGATGTGTAGAGGCACCGTGGAGAGGGCAGAGGGTCAGGATTTTTTCAAACATCATGGTTTAAAACAGCTGGATTCAAACATGGGTTGAATAGACATAAGATATGAAGATGGCTGATAAGCTCTCAACACCAGTCATTAGTGCAATGCCCATAAAAACCACATTGAGATAGGGCGGCGCCTGTGGCTCAAGGGGTAGGGCACTGGCCCCATATAATGGGGGTGGCAGGTTCAAGCCTAGCCCCAGCCAAAAACTCATTGAGAGAGCACCTCACACCCGTTAGGAAGACAACTATTTAAACAGAGAAACGCAAAGTAACAAGTATTGTCAAGGATGTGGAGAAATCAGAGCCCCGGTGTACTTTTGGTAGGAATGTAAAATTGTGTAGCTGCTGTGGAAGGCAGGGTGGTGGCCTAAAATTACCCTATGACCCAGCAAGTCCACAATTCAGTTCCCCAAAAGAATTAAAAACAGAGTTTCAAACATGTTTGTACCCCCATGCTCATAGCAGCATTATTCACAACAGCTAAAGGTGGAAGCCCCCCACGTGTCCATCCTTGTAAGAAGGGGTGCGGTGTATACACACCATGGAATATTATTCACCCTTAGATTTCCTTTTTTTTCTTTTTTTTTTTTGGCTGGGACTGGGTTTGAACCCACCACCTCCAGCCTATGGGGCCTGCGCCCTACCCTTTTAAGCCACAGGCACTGCCCCTTAGATTTCCTTTTTAGGAAACTCTGACACGTGCTACATGAGTAAACTTTGAGGACTTTATGCTAAATGAAACAAACCAGTTACAAAAAGAGAAATACTGTGCAATTCTGCTTCTACGAAGTTCCTAGAGTTGTCAAATTTACAGAAGGGAAAGAGTTTACAGAAGGACCTAGAGTGGCAGCGGCTAGGGGCTGGGGGCAGGAAGGAATGGCAGTGAGTTAGTGTGTGCAGACGTCCTCAAACTACAGCCTGCAGGCCACACATGGCCCGCCTAGGATATTTATCCGGCTGCCGGGTGTTTTTGCCGCAGCTGCCTGTCCTACTTAGCAGCCAACTCGTTCCGGGGCCCATAGTCCGGCCCTCCAACGGTCTGAGGACAGTGAACTGGCCCCCTGTTTAAAAAGTTTGAGGACTCCTGCTCTAGGGTGTTGTATTAGCTGCAGGTCCCAGGATGGCACATGTTCTTGCCACAGCAAGCAGGTCTGTGCCAGGCACTTTGGGAAATGTAAAGTCCAACAAGACCCTGCCCTTGCCCTGCCCTTGCCCTAAGGCGTTTACAGCTGGTGAAAACGCAGATGGGTACAGCAGGGAGACACTGAGGTCTGGAGCTATGGTGTGGTTCATTGTGTGACCTTGAGGAGATCATTCCACCTCTCAGTGCCTGGGCTCCTGCCTGGGACATAGGCTGATGGCACCTCCCCACCGAGATACTGCACAGGTAGAAAGATGGGAGGCCAGAAATGAAGGTGCAGCAGGGCACCACTCCCTCCAAATGCCCTAGGAGAGCAGCCTTCTGGCCTGTTGCAGCTTCTGCTGGCCCCAGAGGACCCTCAGCTGTGGCTGCCACCCTGCTCCATCTCCCCTCACCTCTCCTCAGTCTGTCTTCTCACTGTTTGTCTCTCCATAAGGACACTTGTCCATGGATTTAGGGTCCACCCAGGTAATCCAGGATAATCTTGTCACAAGTTTCTTAATGTAATCACATCTGCAAAGACCCTTTTTCCAAATATAGTCACATTTTTTAGGGGGGGCGTTGGGACAGGACATATTTTTTGAGAGTTGCCATTCAACCCACACAGTGAGTGTGGGACTTGAGGTGCCCTAGAGGGGATGGAAGAGAGAAACGGGGATGTGGGCTAGCACTCAGGGTCACGTGGGATTTTCCCACCCCCACCCCCCTCTCTGTGATTGTTGTCCTCCTTCTGCCTTCTCACTCCCCTTTCTATAGCCCAGCACTCTGTCTGTCCAAGACACCATGATTTCCATGAGGGAAGGCCTTTGCGGTGGGGAGTCAGGCAGGGCAGCTGGGTGGAGGGACTCTTGTCCTTCCCAGGAGATTGATGGCTTCCCTGCCTTCTCCACCTGCTCACCCGGACATGGAGGAGCAGGAACAGGATGTGTCTCGCCCACCCAGAGTTGGCAGAATCCAGGCTGCTGTCCTTCCTGAGCATTGGCTGGCCAGCCACCCTCCTGACCCGGAGGATGGAGTTGGCATCCTGGTGACTTTTTCTCCCCATGCATACAGCAGAGGGGACATCCATCTGTGTCACCCATTAGCCCCTGTGTTCCTACCTACAGTTCCAGAATGGTCAAGAAGTTAAATGTCCCCCTGCAGCTCTGGCCCAGTGGACACTTTCACCTGGCTCATGTGTAGGGCCATCTCAAGCAAGCATGTGGGTGGGAGGCTCATCGCTGATCTCTCTCTCCTGTCCTGCCCTGCCTCCCTTCACTCCAGTCTGGTATTGACCTCTGGGTCCTCTTGTGCCCAGGGTTCTACTCAGTCAGTCTGGGCTCTCCCCTGGGTAAGGGGAGGGCAGTGGGGGCTCCTTCAGATCATAGACCTTGTTCTATAATACCAAGTGCTCTTTCGAGCATAACCATTAAGCCTTTTTGCTGTCTGCATGGGGACACCCTGGCTAGACTCAGGAGGTGCCCAGTCACACCCACCCAAAGCATTAAGTTTACTCAAGGCCCACTCTCAGAAGAGGAGGAAGTTTCCTATAAGTCACCAGGATGCCAACCCCCAACAGAGTCTCTTTTTTCTAGTCCTGAATAGACTTAGAGAGGCAGGGAGAAAACCTGCTCTGGCGTTTACATAAAGCCTGGCACAGAGTGTAGCTAGGATTATTCTTCTGAGCGTGGCTGCTGGGACTGAGCAGGGGGCACTGGACAGAGCATTCTGGGTTTGGGGAGGATGGTTGAGCCCAGGACCATTTCAGGGAGACCTGACACAGAGGAAATGGTAGGTTTGCTGGGTAGTTGCTGAGGGAGTGATGTGAGGGATGTCTGGGGTTGGGTGAGGGCAGCCTTGAGGAATGCTTTGTGGCCAGCGGAGGAGAGGCTACAGGCTGGGGCCATGGGCTATGGGTGGCCCACAGGTTTTATTTGGCTCACATAGTTTTTAAAGGATTTTTGAAATATTAGCCAACATTTTAAAAATTGGAAGATTTTTTTTTTAAATCCAGATTACTCACTTCCCTTGAGGGGAAAAGAAAAGAATCTTGGCATTCTGGGCGTGCAGAATGTGACATGGTGGCTCCCCCTTCGGATGACACATGTGCTATCCAGTGACCAGCATCCCTACCATTTAGCACTCCCTTCAGCCTGGCACACTTTCCTGGGGGGCTGTCCCCCAGACACTTGGTTGCCACCCTGTCCTCAGGAAGGATGACTGGCCAAGATGAGGGGAAGGGGCCTGGTAGCATCAGAGTGGCAGGTCCCAGGAGGGTGGGACTGGGGGGGCTGGCAGGGGGGCTTCAAGGACACTGAGAAGAAGAGGAAGCACTGGGGCCCAGAGCCACGCCCTCTCTACCTACTTTTTCAGTGGCATATGTTGGTCCTCTTCCTTCCTCTTTCCTCACTTGTTTCTTTGCCTGCCTCTCCCCACCCCTACCCCTCCGCACCAGGGCCCAGCCCCCAACCCCAGTGCTGCTCAGGCCCCATAGATCTGCTCCCTGTCCCCATTTGGGGTGCAGGTGAAGAGAGACACCAGCCAGAGATGCCCTGGTGGCAGCTCTCTGGCCTTGTGCCAGAGGCCTTTCTCTTCGCCTGCTGCCCTGGGTTAGAGCCAAACTGGGTTGAGCAGTGATGCACTCAGAGCTGCCATTTGTGAATGTCCTAACTCTCTGCCCTGAGTCAGACAAAGAGGAAGGAGTTGGTGGAGACATGTCACCTTCACAGCTGTATCTGACACCACCATCTCCTCCCAGTGCATGATTAAGTCAACTCCCACTGACATGTTGGGAGCCTGTGGTGCACCCAGCCTGGGTCTGGTGCCCTGGGGACTACAGGGGGATATTTAACTTCTTGACCATTCTCGAACTGTAGGTAGGAAGGCAGGAGCTGATGCGTGATGCAGAAAAGAACAAGAAGGTAACTGCAGGCGTTCAGAGAAGAGGGAGATAGGCTGCTCCCAGGGGCAGGCTCCAGAGGAGGGACCCTGAGTCAGCCTTGTACAGTGGGCGGCCCTGGACTTGGCAGAGAAGCTGAGCTGACTCCAGTGTGGGACTTGGGCTCGGCTAGAGAGCGCATGGATCAAGGATAAGAGGATAGCCTAGAGAAGCTTCCCCATGGCTCGGACTACTCACCCATGGCCTGCAAACTCCAAAACCAAAACTTGGGGTCAAACTTGTACTCTGTATTCAACCTGTCCTTTCTCATAGTCCTATACTTCCAGGGCTAGGAAGCTTGAGGGACAGGTAACCTGAATGATATTGGTAGTTACCACTGACAGTGGTGCCAGGGATGTGCCCCAAGGCAGGGGGCAGACTCAGCTGAAGAGCTGCTCACATACAGTGACCAGGGCATCTTAGAGGCCACCCAGGGAACCTCCCTGAACATCAGTCTCTTCATCTGTAAGATCAACATAGTCAGCTACCCAATGTAACACATGCCCCGGAGAGTGGCAGGAAGCCTTCATGAAACACATGCAGAGCTCTTAGCATCCTCTCTGGCATGGCGTCATTGCTTCCTAATTGGCTGTTTATGAAAACATCTTCCCCTTTCAAAATCTCTCTCTTTTGTAACCCCTGCCATATGTTCCCTGGGATGATGTCCAACTTGTCTCAAGCACCCCCACTTTCTGGGTCAAGATGTTTCTTTGTTAGGCCTCAGTTTCCTCACCTGTAAAATGGAGCTTCGATTACAACAAACCTGAATCCTGCCTTTCTTAAATCCATGGCTTTCTTTTCTCCCAAACAACTGTGTACCTCATTAGCTGGGACTGTGAACGTCTAGAGCAAGGCCAGGATACATTAGGGGTTCAGCTCAAACTTACGACAACTTCGGCTACTTCTTTCCTGGAGGGCCTGGAACCTAGAAAGTGGGAAAGGGACCCAAGTAATCCCAGGCCTGGGCTAAAATCGCTGGCCTGTGCCATCAGCCACCTCCTTTATTCCATTTCACAAAGGAAACCCATCACCTGCTCTTTTTGGCTCTAAAGATGACGCCAGGGCGAGGGCTGCTTTTGCTGTTGTAATTAGCAGAGCTAATTGCATCTCACAAGCTCTAAGGCCTTGGCTGCTGCAACATTGCAGGAGCCCCACCCTCCTCTTACTCAAGAGTATGCCTGGCTTGGGAAGTGGTGGTTCTTAGGCATGAGCTGGGGTCAGAACCACCTGGAGGACTTGTTATAACATAGCCACTGGGCCACACCCCTGGAATTTCTGATCAGTGGGTCTGGGGTTGTACCTGAAAACGTGCATGTCTGACAAGTTCCCACGTGTTACTGTTGCTGCTAAGCATGCTGACAACCACTGTCCCAGAAGGAACACTGGGCCATTGAGACACGGGCGAAGGTCTCAGTCAGCCAACCCTGGGTGGGAGTAGTGGGCACTGGGGCAGAGGGACGTGATAACCAGGTTGTGGGGACCAGACACAGGCTACAACAACTCCTGATTTGTTGTAGGAATTCTGTCTGGAAGGAGGGGAGGAGGTGAATATGGAGCCAACGGGGTGCACACCAGTATCTCCCCAACAGGTGGGTGCAGGGAGGGTCTCCAGACAAGGAGAGCCCCCAGAGAACAAGAATAAAACTCTCCCTGTCCTTGGAGTTTGGGCAGCCTGTAGCTTATGTGCCTTTTATGCCCCACCTCCCATTCTGTCCTGTGTGCTTAGTGGCTGTTTCCTTCCCTCATGGGTTGTAATGTTTTTACTGCCAAGGATCATGCCATGCTCATCACTGTGGGCCCTAACGCATCCAGCATGTTCCACAAGCTCAGTAGGCACTCTGTAAATGTAGCACAGTGGAAAAATTGGGGCTTTGCAGGCAAAGGCAGACAAAATGGGCTTGAATCTCAGCCCAGTTATGACTCTTTGAGTTGTGTGGCTAGAAAATTACTTAGTGTCTTGGGCTTTGGTTAACTCATCTGCAAAACAGGGATCACACTCACCTCTTAGATGACAGTGGTCACTGTGTACAGTATCCATCACATCCCAGCGAGAGAAATGGGAGATGTGGCTATTACACAACTCATAGTGGCATTCATCGGATTAAGCTTTGGTGGGGAGTTCTCTAGGCTCTGGAGGACCCAAGAGTGAGGGACCCCAGTGAAGGAAGCAAGTCATCTTAGATTTCCCCCCAGGATCTTGGGCTTCTGGCTGGCTCAAAGTATTGTCTGAGTAAACCACTGGTCCTGGCAGCCACCTACAGCTCTCTCCCCAGCTGCATCCAGAGGCCACTGTCATCCTCAGTCTCTGCTTCCCTGTGACCCTGGCCCTTTGCCAGGCTAAGTTTAACTGTGAGTTGCATGGGCTGCCCCCTCTCTGTGGGCAAGGGTGGGGGTGGGGAGGAACTCAGAAGGCTTCCTGCCACCGGCTTCCTGGTGAGCAGACAGACAACAAACAGCCTGCCCAGTGGCCCAGGTTATTCTGAAAGCCAAACCCACCAGCTGTGAGACAGCCTGGTAGAGATGAGAATGTCAGGCCCAGGTGCAGACTGACATCCTTGGAATGAGGGGCATGATGGGGCTTTTGGGGGAAGTGTGTATGTGAGTGAGGGGCTCCCAGCCACCTGTCCTGTCAGAACACCTGGATTCCTTCCCCCCTCTTCTTCTTCTGATCCCCAGGGCCCCGAGGACAGTGTTTCCCATGACTTGGTTTGGGAAGGGGAAGTAGTAGAGGCTTCAAATTCAGCCACAGCTCCATCCTCTACCCCAGCCTGGCTGGCCCTCCCAGCTCCATCCCTCAGGATGCTGCAGACACAGCCTGTGCAGAGTTTAATGAGCAGTAAAAATGACAGCTGGGATCCAATTCTGGGGAGGGAAGGCAGTGGGACGTGAGTCACAGGAACTCCTGACCTGTAGGGGAATCCCAGGCTCTGAAGCCTTCTCCCTTCTTGCTGGGGGCCAGGGTGGAGGGAGGGACAGGCCAAGGAACGGCAACAACAGTGGAGTATTTTGTGCTGTCAAAGCACTTCTGAGCATGCGTTCCTCCATGCCCCTGGGACTTGGGCAGGGTGGGTGTGCTTGGCAGATGATAAAACACAGGCCTGTGGGTGCTGAGGGGCAAGGAGCCCACCCCATGCAAGGCACAGTGCTAAGCTCCCAAAGTGTTACCTCATTCAATCTTCCCAACATTGCTATGAATTAACTCCTCACAGTCAAAGCATAGGCGTCCTAGAGAAGCTAAGTGAACCCCCCAGGATCACTCAGCAAGGGGAAGAATCAGAGTTCAAATGCAGGTCAGCTGGTTTCACAGCCCAGGCCCCTTTCCTTTCATTGCCCTGTTCATCCCTGGAGCCCCTGCCCAGTCTTGTTTGTAACCCTACAGTGTCCGTGTTACTGTGGGCTGCCTGCATCATGCCAGAGTTCACTGTAGGGACATGCATGTAGCCCCGACTCCATTCTGAATCCCTACAGGCAAGGTGCTCTGTGTGTTCCCCGCCCAATCCTAGCTACCCTGTTATGAGAAAACTTGCTCAAGAACATGCATTTTGCTCAGTGCTTTACCTGCATTATCTTGCTCAAGCTTTACAAAAGCAAGTTTTATTCTCATTTTACAGAGGAATAAACTGGGGCTCTGAGAAGTCCAGTGATTGTCCAAGGTCACCTTCAATAGGCTCACATGCTGGGTGCATCCATTCTGTCCCCTTTAGAGTTTTTTTTTTTTTTTTTTTTTTAGAGACAGAGTCTCACTTTATCGCCCTTGGTAGAGTGCCGTGGCATCACAGCTCACAGCAATCTCCAACTCCTGGGCTTAGGCGATTCTCTTGCCTTAGCCTCCCTAGCAGCTGGGACCACAGGCACCTGCCACAATGCCTGGCCATTTTTTGTTGCAATTTGGCCAAGGCTCAGTTCGAACTCACCACCCTCGTTATCTGGGACTGGCGCCCTCCCCACTGAGCCACAGGCACTGCCCTCCTCCAGAATCTTAACCCCTTGGAACAAGTCTCCCTAGTTGAAGTTCTGAACCTCCTACCCCAGTACTAGGAGATTCTTACTGCAATTCTTCCTCGGGGAGACATGAAGTGTATGCAGGTAGCACTGTGGAAGGTGTGGGGTAGAGACCGACAGGGCTTCTCAGTCGCAAGACTTGGTGATGGCACCACTCTCCAGTTGGTGGCTTCCTACCCTGAGTTAACATGGAAGCTGACTCCCTCCTGGATTGGGAGTTACAGGGCTATTACTGTGACTGGTTAAGGCCTCTGTGCCCAAAGCTGGCTGCCTATGGTACAGGGGCCCTAAAGGACCTCAAAACTCCCAAATTATCTCCTAACTGGCTGCTGCACTCTGTTAGCACTCTATTTCAAACTCTCACCCACGTTAATCAGGCAGCCTCCCACTTAAGTCTTGGACCACCCTGGCAAAACTTTCTATCGACATTTCTCTGATGCAGAAACCAGGGCTGACCTGTTTCTGCAGTCATCCAGCAAGCTGCTCCTGGACTGGCTTACTGCCCCTTGCTTTTTTTCTCCACCCCATCTACCTTCCAGTGTGATTTCCTCCACTTACTCTTGTCCCATTTCCTCCTAAAGAGGAAACTTGTAAGTGCTTCAGAGCTTACCTCTGAGCCCTGAACTTGCCTCCATGCTGGATTCCTCTGCAGCTGGTCCTCCCTGCCTCCAACCTTTTTAGCTCCTGCTGACAGGTCCAGCTAGTTGTGCATGGGGTGTAGCTGTCTGAGTCACCTCTGAGCAGCAAGCTTTGCCACGTGTGGTGGCAGACAGCTCAGGCCATCTATATCCTGCCCCTCGCCAGGGATAACCTGCAGAACTATGCTCAGCTGGTGACAAATCACTGTTCCTAAGCACCATTAGGACAGAATTTCCTTGTGCAAATTCAAGGTCAGGGGTTAAGCCAAAGGCAGTGGAGCTTTTTAGGCCTACCAAAAAAGTACCATCAGGGTGGCAGGGTGACGGCAGAGGGTGGGAGGAGCCCTTGGTATTTTTGTTTTCCACCAACAATCTCCGGACCTCAGCTGATTTGCATTTGGCTATTTGGTCTCATCACAGAGGTCCCAGGCAGGAAGGGAGCTGGCAAGTTGTAAATATTACAGATTGCTAATTCCCAAGGTTCTGCTGAGGACAGGGAGGTATGTAATGTAAGGCTTATGGTATAAGGTAACACTTCTCAGACTTAATGTGGATGATATTAAAATACAGATTCTGACTCAGCAGGTCTGGCTCAGGGGAGAGTCTGCATTTCTAGCAAGCTCCCAAGAGATGATTGCAGCTTCTGGTCTGTGGATCATAATTGGAATTTCAAAGATTCTAAAGATTAGCCCTTCCCCAAAAGTCCCTGAAGGTTTAAAAACTCATTTATCCTGGGGGAGTGGAGTGGCTCCTTTCATAATCAAGAAGTCAGATTTAGGCTCGGCGCCCCTAGCACAGTGGTTATGGTGGCAGCCACATGCACTGAGGGTGGCAGGTTCGAACCTGGCCAGGGCCTGCTAAACAACAATGACAACTGCAACAAAAAGATAGCCAGACGTTGTGGCAGGCGCCTTGTAGTCCCAGCTACTTGGGAGGCTGAGGCAAGAAAATCGCTTAAGCCCAAGAGTTGGAGGCTTCTGTGAGCTGTGGCGAAACAGCACTCTACTGAGGGAGACAAAGTAAAACTCTGTCCAAAAAAAAAGTCAGATTAAAGTTCAGATGCCTCTAAGAAGAAACTAGTGACTCTGTTGCTGTCGAGGTTGTTGCCAAGATTGTCTTGGGAAAGACTGAAGACCAGGGGATCTGGGTCTGGATTTGGGGTGAGGTCTTCCAGATCAGAAGACATTTATAGTGGGGGACTATTAGGACTCAAAATTACTTCAGAAACAGTTACTGTTCAATGAGTACGTGCTATGTGCTGGTCACTGGCCATGTAGTTTGCAGGGATCATACCATCTATCATTACCATGACCCTGTGGAGATACTATTGTTTTCGTCTTGTACAGTAAAGAAACCTGGCTCAGAGAGGTGAGTTAACACACCTAAGGTCATACAGCTGCTCAGTGACAGGGCTGGCTTTGTAAGCTAGCCCTTTCTCCCTTAACCACTAGGCTTTCCTGTGTCGTAGGAAGATGGCATTTGCTGGAGGTAGAAGGGGATGTTTTATTTAAGACTATTTGGCTTCAAATAGTAGATAAACAACTCAAACTGACTTAAAAAGGACTTCTTTATTGATGAATATGACTAAAAAGCTCAGACAGTAATGGCTTCAGGCACAGCTGAATGGGGGAACAAGGGATTGCTTTTCTCGTTGCAGGCATCTTAGGCAAACTCCTTGAGAGCCAACTGCAGGTGTAATCCTGTTCCCTCGGCAACCCTAGCAACAGGCTGAGTCTTTCTCCCCATTGGGTCCAAAACATCCTAACATCTGTCTCCCATTGGCCCAAATTAGGTCACATGCTTATTCCTGAGCCAATCACTGTCAAAGTAGCAAAGGGTAGTTTAGTCTGCGTTGCGCCAGGGTTATGCTCCCACCCCTGGAGCGTGGGGGTTGGTTTATTCCCGCCCTAGTGGTAAAGAGTGGCGGGAGGAAAGTCAGTTCCCAGGGACAGTGGGGTGCTGCTGTCAGCAAGGGGACTATCTGGGCAAAAAGAGATCTCCACCGCAGCTGTTGGCCTCTGGGGTTCTTTCTCCCAAAGCTGGACTGGAGCGCATGAGATTTCAGGGTGGGCTAAGTGGGAGAACTAAGACTGACCAGCTCCAGCGGGCAGAGGTTGGGACAAGAATTCAGGGATGAAGTGACCTTGAGGGAAGCTTGGTGTGACTGTCGGTCTCTCTGTTCCCAGGAAAACTCTGGTCATGGCCATGGGGCTATTCCGGGTGTGTCTGGTGGTGGTGACCGCCATCATCAACCACCCGCTGCTGTTCCCACGGGAGAATGCCACAGTACCCGAGAACGAGGAAGAGATAATCCGTAAGATGCAGGAGCACCAGGAGAAGCTGCAGCTGGAGCAGCTGCGCCTGGAGGAGGAGGTGGCGCGGCTGGCCGCCGAGAAGGAGGCCCTGGAGCGGGTGGCGGAGGAGGGCAAGCAGCAGAACGAGGCGCGTGCGGCCTGGGACCTCTGGAGCACCCTCTGCATGATCCTCTTTCTGATAATCGAGGTGTGGCGGCAGGACCACCAGGACGGGCCCTCGCCCGAGTGCCCAGGTGGTGATGAGGACGAGCTGCATGGGCTGGGCAGCACTCCACTGAGGGGCCTCACTCTGCCGGATAAGGCCACGCTCAGCCACTTCTATGAGCGCTGCATTCGGGGGGTCACGGCAGACACTGCCCGTACCCGGGAATTCATAGAAGGATTCGTGGATGACTTGCTGGAAGCCCTGAGGAGCCTCTGCAACCGGGACACAGACATGGAAGTGGAGGACTTCATTGGGGTGGACAGCATGTATGAGAACTGGCAGGTGGACAGGCCACTGCTGTGTGACCTCTTTGTACCCTTCACGCCCCCAGAGCCCTACCGCTTCCACCCGGAGCTCTGGTGCTCCAGCCGCTCTGTGCCTCTGCATCGCCAGGGATATGGCAAGATCAAGGTGGTTCAGGCGGACGCTGATGCGCTGGGCTGTGTCTGCGGCAAGACCAAGCTGGGGGAAGACATGCTCTGTCTCCTCCACAGCAAGAACAACGCGGTGCAGCCCAGTGGCAAGATGGAAGATCTGCTGTGCTCCAGAGAGTCCCCGCACCTGGACACCATGCAAGTCATGAAGTGGTTCCAGACCGCCCTCACCAGAGCCTGGCACCGCATCGCCCACAAGTACGACTTCGACCTGGCCTTTGGTCAGCTGGACAGCCCGGGATCCCTCAAGATCAAGTTCCGCTCAGGGAAGTTCATGCCCTTCAACCTGATTCCTGTGATCCAGTGTGACGACTCAGACCTGTACTTTGTCTCCCACCTTCCCAGGGATCCCTCTTGGGAGACTCCGGATTCCAGCACGGATTGGCTTTTGTCCTTTGCAGTGTACGAGAGACACTTCCTCCGAGTGACCTCAAAGGCGCTGCCCGAAGGCTCCTGCCACCTCAGCTGCTTGCAGATTGCCTCTTTCCTGCTCTCCAAGCAGAGCCGCCTGACCGGCCCCAGCAGGCTCAGCACCTACCACCTGAAGACAGCCCTGCTGCACCTCCTGCTCCTCAGGAGAGCCACCGACTGGAAGGCTGGGCAGCTCAACGCTCGTCTGCATGATCTGCTCTGCTTCCTGGAGAAAAGCCTGCTTGAGAAAAAGCTCCATCACTTCTTCATTGGTAACCGCAAGGTGCCAGAGACCATGGGACTCCCTGAGGCCGTGCGCAGAGCTGAGCCTCTCAACCTTTTCCGGCCCTTTGTCCTGCATCGAAGTCTCTACCGTAAGACAGTGGACTCCTTCTATGAGATGCTTAAGAACGCTCCGGCACTTGTCAGCGAGTATTCCCTTCATGTCCCCGTAGACCATGCCAGTCTGCCCCAGAAAGCTGTCATCTTGTAGAGCTTGTGGGACCAGGATGTCAGGACGATGGTATCTCCCATGTTCATACTCTGGGGGCATCTGCAAGCCCTGTCCTGGGAACAAGGCAGGCTTTGGTGAGAGCCAGTGCCAGTAAGCCAGGCCCTACAGAGCAGAGGAAACGATGTAATTGCAAGCTGGTTTGCTCTCATGCCTTTGGGACCTGTTGGTAAAGCTCTTGTTTGGATTTAGGGACTGATCTTTTCCAGTTTACTTCTGGATCACCACGAATGGCCAAGATGATGACAGAACACTGTGGACACTGAGTTATCAACAATTCAACAATTGGTCTGGGTGTAATTCATTTTCCAGGCTGTACTTGTATCAATAGGAGGGGATCTACAAGAATGCTGACAAGGACCTTGTTCCAACATCTCTAATCCCAGGAATCCTTGGCCCCAGCCATCTGCAACTAAAGCACAAACAGGGACAGAATCTTTGATCCACATCCTGCACAACAATAGGGGTCCCACCGTAGCTGCCACTGTTTTATACTATTTAAAGAAAAGACCTGATGGAGAATCGAGGCCCCAAGTGGCAAATGTCTGTCATGGAATGGGTACTTGGAGGCAGAGAGAAGCTTGAGATTAGCTATGCTTCTCACTCAGGTACACCCCTTTCCACCCAGCATGCTGTGTCCCAAGCACCATGAGTGCCATTTACCGTGCTGGCCAGCTGGGCAGCCCCTCACCTCCCTTTGTTCCCCTTACAGAGGGGGAGGGCAGATGCTGATGGTGGAAGCTGACCTAGAGAAAAAGATGCACACACAGTGTGGCTGGGATAGATGATAGCCTGGGCCCAGGGTGCCAGGGTCTGGCTGGCAGTCTGGCCCAGTTCAGAGAAGTTTCAGAGCCCAGGGGCAAGGGATGCTGTACCTCTGGGTTGTCTCAGGGTCCCAATCCTAGGGTAGGGTGTGCTTGGAAGGAAGAGCTACTATAGAACCCAGCTCCAGTCTACAAGCCCCATCCCCCCACCCCCATTCCTCACTGCCCAGAACATACCCTTACTGCATAAACCTGGCTGACCACTGAGATGATCCAGACCCAAAGAGCCTGGTGGAGACTCAAGCACTATGGGCACAACCACTAGGCATCAGGCCACCTTGGCACTGCTAGGGACTGTGGTCACTGGTGGTTTCCAGAACCTGCAGTTGTAACTGGGCTATGTCTCTAGATCTGGTTCAAGAGGATAAGGAAGGCACTTCACCTGCAGCTTCACTGGCCCTTTGAGATTTCCTCCCTCCCCACCAACCCTTCCAGAGGTTCCAAGGAGGAATGAAGAGAATGGAGACTGTGTGGATGTCTCCCTCCAGCTACGCCGCCTCCTCCTCCAGGAGCAGCTCTAGTTCCAGGGTTTAAGACAGCCATGCCTCCCAGACAACACAGCCAACTCAACAAAAAAGCGCTTCTTCCCCTACCCCCAGGAGCACTCTCACCTAGCCTCTGAAAGCCCAGGAAGATGGACCTTTTGCCTGCTAGGGTTAATCTACAGTGGGGAGGCTCAGCTGTGATCAGGGCAACAGAGCCAGTAGGAAGCCTCCTCTCCTCGTGTGAGCCAGAGTTAGACTGAGTTCAGGCTTGGGTCTGCCTCTCCCCAGCCTCCCAACAGCCAGCCGGATGCCCCAGGACATAAACCTGCTCAAGTGTGTCTCTAACAACAGCCGGAGCACCACCACCCCCATTCCAATGAATACATTTCCAGAATCAGAGTGAATTTCCTTATTTATTATCGCCCTTGCCTTTCTCCACTTCATCCTGTTCCCTTAAGTTTTGAAGAGACCCCACCAACCAAAAACCATCCTCCAGAAGCCTCTACCAAGCCTGGAGCTCCTCATCTACCCCTTTGTATCTGGGAGAAAGTTCACTGAGAAAATACCCTCCGGCTTTTTGTTTATACAGAGACTATAGAACACAGTGGGGAAACAGGAACCTTTTGTGCACCAAAACTGCTTCTGAAGCAGAAAGCAGTGGGGCTCTTGGTTTTTCATGCTGCCTTATTTATATTAAAGGAAGAATTAAATCTTGCAAGGAGTAGAAAGAGTCACAGTGTTTGTCTTTAACTTAAGGAAATCTGAGGTTCCAGGGCAGAGTTGGGGAGGGGGTGGATTTCCTCTTGATGAGAAGCTTTCACTCCTCTTTTATTTTTATGCTTTCAGGAAACTTTAAAAAATAACAAAATAGAGTATTTCTAGCCTGTCTGTGAGGCAGCTTGTGTGCTGCCTCTGGAGTTCCAGAAAGGAACTCTTTGGAAGGCAGTTGTAGGGCAGATTTCAGCCCAAGACCTTATTTCACAGAGCTGATGCATATTAAGAAATGTAGGAGCCAGAAGTAACAGGAAGCTTTTGGTTTTTGAAGAAAGAGATTTGTCTTTTAAATGGTGACTTTCTAGTCCTCTAGGGAGCTTTGGCCTTTCCACTAAGGACTACCCCCACCCTCTTTCTCCAAGGAATCTCTTCTCCAAGGAATCTCTTTTCCTTACCGACGATGCTGGGCTTTACACGGCATCTGCACACTTGCTTTGGAATCTCTTTTCCTTACCGACGATGCTGGGCTTTACACGGCATCTGCACACTTGCTTTGGGCAATGCTCCAGGACTGTGTTTGCTGCATCTCCTGACAAGGGTGGAATGATCGAGCTGGTCCAAGGCCAAGAGCTTCGTTAGTTTGGGGGAGAGCCCTATGTCCTCAGAAACCATCACCCATCTGTGACCCTTACCGAAGGCAGCAGCCCTGGTTGAGAACCTGGGACTAGCAACATAGTCCACAAGCAAAGGTTTCATCCAAATCACCTGAGGCAGGTGCTATTCTTATCCTCCCCGCTTTCCAGATGAGGAAACTGAGGCACAGGAAGGGTAAGTGGGTAATCTGTGGCCACATGGTAAGTAAAGCCAGGATTCCAATCCAGGCAGTGCTGGAGGATATGGTGGTACATACTGAGAAGTCACAGTGAATAAGGAATCACAGAAACACTTGACCACTAATCTAAGGCAGGTTTGGACTTCCTGCAATAAGCAGTGATGAGCCATGGTGGTACTTGAATGAGACAGCAACTTGATTCACCTTAACACTATGGGGTCCTTAACCATGTGAGCAGCACCGGGTTCGGTGCTGTCGGGTATGTGGTCAACTTCCAGAGCAGAGTTGGTGGCAACTTGTGGTCAGTGAATGTCCAGGAAGTCCTAGTTTAAGTCTCTCCCAGGCTGTGATTCAGAATGTTCTCATGGTCAGTCTAGTCTCTGCCTCACTGGACAGAGCTGGAAGGTTGTTTGTTTAGCCAGGGGACAGAGGGCAGGGGCAGCCAGGAAGCACACAGCAAAGGGCAGCATGTGCCTTCCCCACGCCTGGCTGTCCCCTCCACCCATGGGGAAGGGCCCCTTCTAGAGTTAACTTTTTCCATTGCTGTCCAAAGATAGGTTGCTTGTTTAACTAGTGTGTTTTTTTTAAAAAACAAAAACAATACAGTCATAGTAAAAAAATTCAACTACTGACAAAAAAATTAAGTAACAGATTAAAGATCCCATTCCTGATTCCTCAGTCCACCCAGAGATACCAATATTAAATTTTTTATGCATCTTTCCAAAATTTTTTTATGTGTGTATCACATGTGTTTTGTTCTTCTTTACCTAATTGGTATCACTCTAACTTTTGTCGGACATTAGGCTCTTCCTCATTCTTTAAACAGCTGCTATTACCTCACTGTCCGTATGCATGTACCCTAATTTATCTAGCCTCCCCTACCGAGGAATATAAGTTGTCTCCACTTATTTGCTATTATAAACAATTCTGCGGCGAACATCTCTGTGCACAAAGCCTGTCTGAAGTGATCCCTCCTCTCCTGGTAATCACTGCACTCTATCCTTGCCAACTTGCTATATATCAGTTCACCAAGCACCTTACCATAAAAAGAACTATTGCCTGGGAGCTATTCAGTCATTCTGACTCAAGAGTGAGGAGAAGGGCTGGGTGGGGTGGCTCACGTCTATAATCTTAGCACTCTGGGAGGCTGACACAGGAGGATTGCTTGAGCTCAGGAGTTAGAGACCAGGCTGAGCAAGAGTGAGACCCCATCTTCTAGTAAAAGTAGCAAAACTAGCCAAATGTTACTCATGAGGCTGAGGCAAGAGGATCACTTGAGCCCAGGAGTTTGAGGTTGCTATGAGCTATGACACCACAGTACACAAAAAAAAAAAAAAAAGTGAAGAGGAAGTATTTAAACCAAGTAATTAGTAACAGCATTATGTGCTGAACAAAAGTAGAAGACAAGGGGAACTAGGCCTATAGACGAGACCAGTGGCTTCAAATAAGTTAGAGATCAATGAAGGGTGTTAAGTAATTCAAAGTGAAACTAGCTCTGAGGCTGAGGGAGAAGAATGTGAGAATAACCAGATCAGCTTTGAGTTTGCAATGTAACAGTTTTAGCTCCCTAAAACATAAACGCCTCCCCAGAGAAAATCAAATGCACACAATTGTTTGTCTCCCAAGTGCTTGTACTCTATCCTGAGCCTCATTTATTTCCTCCTGCACAATGTAGGACTCTCCTTTACAGGGGAAAATGGCACTTTCCATCCTTTGAGGTTTCTCTACAGCTCCACAAAGAAACCAGAAAATAACCTGTCAACAACAAATTATCTCCCAGAAAGGTGGAGCCACAAAAACCTCAGAGATGTTCAAAAACATTCCTTGTTTTCTTGATGAGAATAGGTAGGTCTTAAAAGTGCAGAGTGAGACTTGCTGGACAAGAGTGGGGTAAGGAGTTAGGAAGAGTTTTGTCACATCTGTTCCTTTCAAACCCACTGATCAGTGACATGTGGAGGAACTTTATTTAAAATAGAAATTCAAAGCAAGGACCCACATCCTGTCTCTTCTCATCAGCCACCCTTGGCTGCCTTCCCAGCTGGATGGAGATGAGTGACGACCCCCACGGCCTTATTGCTACACCTATTTCTGAAAAGTAGACTGGGCTACATTAGACCACAGGTCTCCTAGGACAGTGGTTGGACCCCTAAGGACTAACTTACGTCTCCTCTTCCAAAAGACATAGCCAGTGCTGAATCAGTCCCCCAGGACCCCAGGGGTCCAGAAGCTGCAGGTCAGCCCCAAGATCTCCAGTGAGATCAGCCGAGCATACCCCACACCCCAAGTAAGACTACAGCAGACACTGTATGTAGAGCCAGATTCAGGACCAGGGAGGAGGTTGGTGGTGCCCAGTTCACTGGATACTCACACAGCTCTGGCTGGTGCAGTTCCTAGGAAACCCTCTCCACAGATCTGTATTTCCTCTTTGTGGCATTTTATAATCTGGCCAGGGAGGGAATCTATACAAACTCCACACATCCAGAATGAGACAAGACATCACATCATACCGCAAGGTTACTCTGCCAGAACATTTCTAATGATCCAGAAAGGAACAAGCAAGAGCAGCCCCTGCCTTCTCTCCACGTGCCCACCCAACAATGGGGCTGTACGTGAGGGCCTGCTCACCAGGCCCACACTTCTCCCGTGACAAAGCAGGTGTCAAGGCCAACGAGACTGAGAGACTCGGTATAAGCGGCACAGGGGCTAATGGCAGTGGCTCCGTGTTCAAATCCCAGCCATGCCAGGTCCTGGCTCAGCAAGTGTCATCATTTCTATGAACCTTGGTTTGGCCTCAGTTTCCTCCACTGTAAAGTTAGAATTGTTATTTCTCACCTCATAGAGCCATTGGAAGAGTAAACGACATGTGTGAAGTTCTTAGCTTAGGACCTGACAAATAATAAGCTCAACAACAACAAAAATCCCAGCAATTTTTAGCCTTGCTCTTAGGAGGGCTCCTACAGCCAAATTCCTACAGTCTCAGCACCTCCTCCCAGGTGTGAGTCTGTGTTCCCTGGGGGCTCCCTCATTCCTCTCTTAGGGCCAAACTCTTAGAGGTGCCCAGGAAATGTTTGTGGACTTCACAGGAGAGGTCTGCAGCACTGCCCCCCACTGTGGGATCTCTGGCCTTGGCCCTTCTAGCCCCTCTCCAATTTAAGACCCCAGGTCAGCTCCAAGATCTCCCAGAAAAGCCAGCTGAGTCACGCGTTACCATAGCAACAGCAGAGCTAGGGAGAAGGTACCAGGCAGGACATCCCTGCTGCTCCAGAGATGGCAGCTACCTCTTCTACATAGCAAAGGGCAGGAACGCCTCTGACAGCTGCCTCCTGATGAGCACCCTGGAAGGGACCCTGGTTTCTGTGTCATCCATACATCCTTTTGTTCAGTCACTCATCCAGTCATGTATTCCTGCACTTGCTCACTCACAAAATACTTTTTTTTTTTTAAGCTAGGTTATCCGTGCCAACACAAAACAGGTATTGAGTGGCCATCACTCCTATATACCAAGGACTGTGCCACGTGCTAGGAAAACTAAATCAAGTGGGGGCACTATTCCTGCCTTGAGAGAGCTCCATCTAGGAGGGAAGACAGGGAGGACAGGAGGCTGGAGAGGGGGAGGCCGAGACAGCCACAGTTAGGGCCCAGGCTCTGGAGTAAGCTGCTCCATTAGACCCCAGCTCTGCTTTTATGTGACTGATATCTGGGCAAATGACACCATCTCTAAGCCTCAGTTTATCCATCTGTAAACTGGGAGTAATTCATACTTACGTTGAATGCTGAGAGGTAGAAGTGGTCTATGTACAGTACCTGGTCTCCTCCTTTCTTCCTTTACAATCCAAAGCTGAGTTTTAGGCTAAGGCTTCCTGCAGTGTCCCCAGCAGAGCCCAGGTTTACCAGCTCCGGCTGCCACTGCACCCACCTGTCCACCTCCCTGCTGCTATCAGATCATCTGGAACCGTCTCAGATAAATCCTCAGAGGGGACCTTTCTGTTTAGCAAATAAATGGCCAATGACCATTTATTTTAGTATGAAAAATTGTAAATACCTCCTGCCCTTATCATTTATACAGTCCTCATTATTCATCCTGATACCTTACTCTTATGGCAGAAAAGCACAGAAACATGCAAACACACAAATCGTTTGAGTAGAAAATCTCTCATCACCAGAATAACATGGCCAGATTTAGCAAAGGCTGTTCCTGCTAATAGACATTCATCCTCCCACTTCCGGACCCCCAGCCCTGTGAGGCTGGAAGAAAGGCTGCCCTGCGCAAGGCTCCCTGGGGCAGCAAGGTCGTTCAGCTGACCTCCACATTCCTTGCTTTGTCGCCTCCGCCCCAGGACAGGCCTGGAAATGGCTCTTCTCTGCTACTAAGGCAGGGAGCTGCCTGCTGCTGCTCAACTGCGCCCTCTGGAGGGAAGCGCCTTCTAACGACAAAGTGGGCTGGAGAAACTGCGAGAGGGTTCATGGTCACCATGGATCCTTGGGAGGAAATGACAAAAGACAGAGTACGGCACAGTTCTTGTCCATGGGGCACGTGTGTAATCGTCCTATGCATGAGCAGCACCGCCCTGGGGCATGTCGTGTGTTCCATTCAGTGTCTGCACTGCCTGGTAACTGGGCAGGCCTGCAGGCATTTCAAATCCCTCACACCTTAACCCTAGGAAGGAGATAGCCCACTCCAAGAGGAGACAAAAATTCTCTGCTTCACCAAAATTTAGTCAGACTTCTGAACCTTCTCCTCGGCCCTTCTGTATGCTTCCTAGTAAAATCCGGTTTTAGCAAAGAACCCTGCAAAGTCAGCTGCACAAGAACTGCCCACCCTCAATATCTGGTCATCCTCAATATGGGAGTGGTTCCTCATCCTCCACCATCCCCAGGTAATGTCTGACCACCCTGGGCTGCCTGCAGCTAGAATCCTGTCAGGTCAGTTTAGCCAGAAACCCACTTGCCCTTGATGCTTCCTCTTAGTAACTTTCTGTCCGCTGACTCTCACCCTGCCCCTTGGCCATCCATCCCCGCTTGCCCATGCTATATTCAGATTCGAGCCCAATCTCTCTCCTCACCGCAAAATCTTATTGCAGTGGTCCCTATACCTACCATGATGATCCTGACGAAGTCTTCCTTACCATGACTCAACAGGTCCCACTGAATAATTTTTTTTCTTTAACAGAGGGGAGAGGAGCAAGATTCTGAGTAGATCTCTATAACAAGGGAAAGAGTACTTATCAACAACAATGCAGGATTTCAGAATGCACACTATTGAACTAGGTCTTGGGGTAATGGGGAGAAGTGGGGACAGAAATAAAATCCCAGCTCCAAGTGCTCACATCATTGAGATCAAACCTACACACATGAAACAACCAGAAAATAACATCAGACCATGAGTCAAGCCATGTGCAACACAGGACATCTTGTTCTACCAAGTGGTGGGAGAATGAGCAGAGCTCAAGTCTGATCGTCAGCAGAAGCCTCATCGTGATAACAGGGTTGCCTGCACTCTCTGAACACTCACCCAGAAGGGACTAAGCCCTTAGGGGAATGATCCCATCTTTCAACAATCCTGTGAAATCTGTACCCAGTGGTCCCATTTCACAGATAAGAAATAGAGGCTCATAGAGGTAAAGCAACTTGTTCAAGGAACGGAATGAGTGGCAGAGCCAGGATTTGTTTCTTTTTGTTGTTTTTCTGTTTGTTTGTTTGTTTGTTTTTGAGACAGAGTCTCACTTCTTCACCCTCAGTAGAGTGCCAGCATCGTAGCTCACAGTAACCTCAAACTCTTGGGCTCAAGTGATCCTCCTGCCTCAGTTTTTCATTTTTAGTAGAGACAGACCACTGTCTGATATTGAGGTATCACTCTTGCTCGGACTATCTTGAACTCCTGAGCTCAAGCAATCCACCTGCCTCAGCCTCCCACAGTGCGAGGATTACAGGCGTGAGCCACCTTGCCCGGCCAGCTGGTGTTAGTTTAGAGCCAGGATTTGAATGCAGTGCACCTCAAAGCCCTGTTCTTAACTGCTATGGGACACCGCTTCTCTTTACCAAAAGAAAACCTTTGCAGGGTGGTGCCTGTGGCTCAAAGGAGTAGGGCGCTGGCCTCATGTGCCAGAGGTGGGGGGTTCAAACCCAGCCCCAGCCAAAAAAAGAAGACCTTTGATCTGAACCTTGCAAGAGAAATAGCTGTTTGGAAAAACAAACAAACAAACAAAAAAAAAAAAAAACAAGAATCTGCTCTGAGCAAGAATAGTGTGTGGAGGAAATAGCATCTGCAAAGGCTCAAGAGTTCCAACAAGGCAGATGAAAGCAAAACGTTTGAAAAGATCAATCGTGCATACTTCTGAGCACTCAGACATGAAAATGAATGGGAGATGGGTCTCCCAGGAGGGTATGGTGTTCGGGTGGGGGAAGAAGGGGCTGGAGGCTAATCAACCAGAACCCCCTGGATATTTGGCTATTTGTGAAGCCTGATACAACAAACCAAGCCAGGATGATAGAAAGCACAGGGCGGGCTACAGGTTCTCAGTGCAGACCAGCCCCGGCCCCCTCCATCAAGGAGGCCCATGACTCTGACAAAGGGAATGGAAAGCAGGGGACTTAGAGGTGAGAAATCAAAGGAGAGACCCCACCAGCACCACCAAAGCTCTGAGGAGCCAGGTAAGAGCCACACACCCAAAGTCCCTGCAGCACTGAACAGACTCTAGCTCGTGGACTGTGCCTACAATCTACCTTGTATTTTACACCGTAGATTAAATCTACATTAACACAGCCACTTCCATTGTCTGAGATCAGAGAATCTTAGAGCTAGAAGGAATTTCAGGTAACATTCAGTCACCATTCCCCACCGCCACCGCCAGCTGTCCCGGCCACAAATGGTCCCTTCGCCACTACCCCCGCTAGGACATAACTGGACATAGTCCAGGCTGGGCTCTAGTTCAGAACTTCCAAGGAGGATCCCCACACCACCACTGGCCATCCATTCTGCTGTTAACATCATCCATGACCATAAGGTCTTTCAAATGCTGAGGTTTAAATTCATTTTCTCTTTTTTTCCAATTTGTAGAAGATAGAGGTGACTCTCGCCTTAAATCCTTCAGCTTAAAACACTTTTTATGAGATATACACCAATTATTAAAAAGTGGTCATCTCTGGAACAATAAAAGATTTCCTATTTTTAATTACATTTTTTTAACGTATGTGTGTTATTTGTGCGCACCCCCCCAACCCATAAATGAAGTATACTTTAAAAGCCCTTCATGGAGCAGTAATTGTCTTTCTTTTCTCCAGGCTAAATCTAGTTTCACCCAGAGGCTGACAACTCACTTTCACTGTGGGTCAGGCGGGTGACATAAAGAAGAGACCAGGAGGAAGTGTGAGGCAGGCAGTGCAGGGGACCAGAACTCCCGCCAACCGCAGGGAGCTCACCCTAGTGAAGGGCACTCGGATCCCAGACTGAGGGCCGAGCTACCAGCCTTTCCTCCTGAGTACTTTTCTCCTCTCTATATTCCCTGGTTCTTCAGGCCTCCTAAATTAGCATGTAGAGACCCCAAAGAGAACACTTTTGTTTTGTGACTCAGAACCATGCCATTTTCAGTTGCACCAACTGCAATTTTGATCTTATTATGCCAAGAGCTTGATACAATTTACAGCTGTCAAGGTTGATCGGTCCCCTAAGTCCTATGAGAGGCCATAGGAGATGATTCTCCTTAGTCTGAGCAAAGATCCCGGGGAAACAGTGATTCAGAGACTTCACTCCATAACTTGGGTGCCATGGCAACAGGGCGCCACATTCAGAGCAGATGGTATGGCAGACTGCTCCAGTCACGCGGCCCCTCTTCTGGAAGGCCAGGCCACCTCTCTGAGCAAGCTGGCTTGTGTCTAACTGGCATGGAGTCACACCTGGTAACTATTTACATGCGTCAAAATACGAGCAGAGCCAGCAGATGGCAGGGCTGGGCTGAGACGTGGGGAGAGAAGAGGCCTGGTTTGGGCTGCATCAGAGGCTCTTGGTGGGCACAGACAAGGCAGAACAGAGCTCTGGCTGCTGCCTAGCATCTTAGCATGGCTTGGGAGGGCAGGAGAAAATTCAACGTGAGCAAAGCTGAAATGATCGCAAGCTGAGCCCCTAAGACTCCGAGATGGAAGGGCACTGACAGACTCAGTCCCTCTCCCGCAGGGCAGACGAGGGATGCACCCAGGCTGAGCCACCTGCAGGCACCTGGCCATTTCGGCTCTTTGTGGTCTTCAGTGGGGCAGGAGGGACAGTACCCAAGCTGAGACAAGCATACTCTCTCCAAAACAAGCATCCATGAAGCACTAGCTTTAAAACCCCAAGCAAGAAGACTGGAGAGGTGGAGGGCAGGGACCATGTAGTTTTCAGATGCATTCCTCCCTCGGCCTTGGGCTTGGTACATGACAGGCAACCAGAGACTTTTGTTGGATGAACATAAAGTGTGTGACGCAAATCAACAGGGTGACCTTTGCCTGTTACTGGGTTTGGAGAATGTGTATTTTTTTGAGGCAGGATGCCAGCTATAGAACATTTTGTGAGACATCCTGAGCCCTGACAGCACCGGTGAAATTCTGATGTAGTTAACCCAGCGTGATAAATGGGTGTTTCATTTCCTGCTTTGGAATTCTTTCCAGTCACAAGACCCTCGGTGTCTCCCAGGCCCCTGGCCAAAGCGTGAGAGAAAATGATACTTATGCACACCCACGTGGATAAGGGCGTCCCCTCGCCAAATGGCAGGTATTCAGATTTGGAATGTTTTCCTCTCCCTTCCCTCTTCTCAAGCTCTCCTCTCACCAGGGAGGTTTTTGCAAGGCGCCCATCTTATTGACAAACATCATTCCTGGGAGGACCCTGCACCTCAGCACCAGAACCAATAATCTGGAGGTCAAGCTGGGCTGAAGGCCAAGGATCTGGAAGGCACAGAGCCCCCAAGCTGTGCTGGGACCTGAGTGCCCGGCACCATCTAGTCACTCCAGACAAGTGTTTTCCAACCTTTTTTCTCTCTCAGCACACTTGAACCTCGAGTTAAACTTCCATGGCACACTGAAATTATGTTGATCAAAAAGAAGAGTAAAGAAAAGAGCATACCTACTGTGTTTTGAACGTCTTTCAAAAATAATTGAATTAATGATCTTTAAACATTTTTGAAGCACACCTAAGATCCTCTCACAGCAGCTGAAAATCACTGCTCTCGAGGGTCCTTAGAAGCTCCTCGCTAGAGGAGTCAGAGACACGATTATCAGAAAGAGCATACTGTCTGTTTTCATTTTTATTGGGAACCTCAAAGAAAAGGAACAGAGACAGATTGATTCCCGAGACACTCCCTGTGGCAGAGTCATGATAAGCTTGGGAATTCTGGATGAGGAAGGGGAGGTTGGGGACTGTGGACTCAGCACAGCCCATAGTCAAAGGCAGAAGGGTTGTTCTGAAAATAGAGACTCAAGTAGCCCTGGAAGACACTCTTTTCTTGGAGAAGAGCACACACCACAGGGTCCTGCTTCATAGCCGCTATCCAGAGCCGCAGGGCTGGGGTGTGGCTCACACAACTGCAAGACAGGAAAGAAGTGTCAGCATGTCACGTTTTCAGATATCAGGAAAGGGATGGGTACTGCTTTTTACATTGACAAGATACAGGAGATGGGTTTATTTGGGGAATAGAGTTAACCTATTACCAAGTGAACATGACCCTTTATTGCAGAAAATCTTTTTTTTTTCTTTTTCTTTTTACAGTTTTTGGCCAGGGCTGGGTTTGAACCCGCCACCTCCGGCATATGGGGCCTCACCTCCTTTGAGCCACAGGCGCCACCCTATTGCAGGAAAATCTTATCCGGGGAATGGCTAAATGTGTAGAATTTGCTGCTTCTCATAATAGGGTCAAATATTTGTGGACTGATGGCTCTGGGGAAATAAAACATCTATGCTTCACTGGTCCCCACCAAAGACAACCCTCCGAAGCAAACATTCTTGGGTCATTATCAGATTGTACTCAAGGGGGAGGGGGAGAAAAATAAAGACAAGGAGTTTCCAAGATATTTTTTAAACCTTGAAATAATGGAGCTGAGGGGCCCTTTCAAAGGTGGATCAATCAGTTCAAAACTAGGGCAGAAAAGAGCAGAGCTACTGAATTTAGGTCTGGGGTCTGTAACAACAAACTCACCTCCAGGACTAGCAGGGGAGTCTCCTAACCTGTGCCTCAAAGCTGTCTTCAGAGGAGATAGGTTTTTGTTTTTCTTATGTGTGAGGAAGAGTTTAAAATATCCAAATGTGTCATATCTGATCTTCCTTCAGAGAGGACTAACAGGGGAGGTGCTGAAGATGATTCTGGGGTAGGCTTAAGCCCAGGTATCATGAGGTGCAGACACGGTTCTGCTTCAGTAGAACCAATTTCCAAACACCAGAAACATCCAGCACCAACCATTTGGTGCCTGAGATTAGAGAGGGTACCAGCACATGTCCAGCTTCTCTCCTGAGCTTTCAGGGAACAAAGCACATGCTCTTCCCAGGACCCTGCACAGCTATCAGCTATTTTTTTCTGCTTTAACTTCTTAAATTTCCATAATTTGGGCTGCCATTTTGTTTCTTTGTATGTCTCAACATCAAGTATATATTACTTTCAGAGTCTTTTTTTTTTCAAAGAGTATTCCTATCGGGTAGTAGATTCCTAGGGGAAATAAGATGTGGCTAATTAAGGTCTATGTATGGTATCTGCCCAGTGACTCATGGGGCCGAGCAGAATTGCCACTCAGGGAGCTGCAGACCAGACATCAGTGCCCGTGCCTGGGGCTCTCCACCTGCTGTCAGCACTGGCCTGTGCACGTAGGGCTGGCTGGCAAGGACAGCAGGCTCTGAAGCTCCACAGGAGGCTTTTGGGCATCTGGACCCAGGTTCTTATCTTTAGAAATATGGGCACAGTGTGGTCCTGCAGTTAGTGGTAGAAAAATACAGATGCATTTTGAACCAGGAAGTACATACTGTGGTTTTAGAAACCTGAATTGTTTCACAGACATGCTGAGACATGTCCGTAGGGGGACAGGCCACTGCAACCACTGTTACTCAGTGTGACTCCAGGAACTTACAACACAAGGTCAAATGTCTTACTCTGCAATCCCATACACATCCAGACGCTCAAACCAGGGCCAGAGGAGGTAATCGATCATGGAGATACAGTCTCCACCAAAGAAGGAAGTGTTCTGGTAGTCAAGAATCTAAAATGTAAACAGAGTAAATAACAGCAAGATTAATTTACATATCTGCTGACATCTTTAGAGACATTAATATCAAATTAAGTCCCAAACAGAGGGAACTAAGGCTTCTATTCTCCTCTCTATTTGTTATAATGCTTATTCCCTTTTCCTGAGGATTCTTCCACTTCCTTTAGGGTCAGGCTCCCAGCCACACTCAGCCCCCTCCACTGCTGGGGTGATAGCACCTGTGTGGCCGGTCTGATTGGAGAAATTGGGAGAACAATGTAGGCAGAGGTAGCCCAGCCCTTCCCTCTTAGCCTGCGGCTGCTCCTCAGACACTGGCTTTCCGTGGGTGGGCTCAGCCCTGGAGAGGGGAGGCCTGATGCTGAAAGCCAGCGTTAGAACCCCACTTACTGCAGTTGTCACCCCCATTCTCCAGGATCCACTCTATGAAAAGGGATACTGTCATCTCCATATGTCTTATTCTTTTTCCTTATTTCTCAATCAGTTCAAAACTAGGGCAGAAAAGAGCAGAGCTATTTAATGGGCTCCCTCCAATCCCACCTTTGTTTTTCCATCATACTTTCTTTTGTCATTTGAACTCTTCAGACTTCACACTTGTTCATCACTCAACATGATCAACTTGTCATATTAAAATAAAATTTCTCATTCCCAAATGGGATGAAATCAATTCAACCCAGATAGATGAAATGTAAAGAAAACACTTAAATTTTCAACAGACAGATAGCCAAAGACAGCCCTCTAAAAAGGCACTTATAAATTTAAAAAAGCAAAAGCACTTAGCAAAAGTTATTGTTGGTTCAGGTCTCTCAAAGAGAAAAGTATGGTGCCAATTACCTAGTTAAATCCAGCAAATTAAGTAGCTCATAATCAACTAAATACTTCCCTATAGCTGTAGTCTAGATTGCTAAGCCCATGTGACTGTGGAAATAAGGTATACTGGTGTTTCCATCTCAAAATATTTGGGCTCTGCTGAAAAACAGAGGACAAGAGGGCCAGAATCAAGCTGAAAATTTGAATCCCAGAGCAGGGATGGCACCAGCAGCCAGGGGACACTCAGACTTCCTTCCTCGCGTGCCCAACCAGCATGCTGACTCAACTGTGGGGTGGACCAGGGGTGTAGGTTAGAAAGTGAGCTCTGGGGCGGCGCCTGTAGCTCAAGGAGTAGGGTGCCGGCCCCATATGTCAGAGGTGGTGGGTTCAAACCCAGCCCTGGCCAAAAAAAAAAAAGAGAGAGAGAGAGAGAGAGCTCTGGATCTAGCAAGCCTGGGCCTGTGCTGGGCCTCACCTCTCCCTCAGTATGGAACCCAGGGCTGCATACCTTCTTTCCACACCTCAGTTTTCTCATCTGTAAAATGGCGCACATGTCAGTAAGCACCTCAGAGATTACGTGAGGAGTGACATGATCATGCACAAGAAAAGCCAAGATGAGCTCCTGGATGAAACAGATCAACCGTCCTTCTCCGGTCCTCCCCCTCCAAATACACATGCACATTCCCTCACACTTTCTTAGAGCCAAGTGTAACTTGAGACCATCCACATTAAAACTACTGAAGAGTTCTTGACACAGCTGCAGATCCTGCCCTGCCCCAGACAGGTATTTCTCCACCAAGTTCACACAGGGAAAGTCTTAAAATCCCATAAATATGGCCCTCCCATATTTCCCATAAACTAGGACAAAGTGCTGACTCTGTTAAAGATTCCTCCCAGCGATGTAGGAGAATATCCGGGCCAGGCCTCCTTGGAGGTTTGCTAAAGTCTTGAACCCCCTCAATAGCAGAGTTCCATTCTATGTAAACCTGGTACCTTCTAGACACAGAAAATTACTTTCCCTTAGAATACCAGAACTTCAGTCCTGTAAGGGCCTTGAAACTCATCTTGTGTGACCTCCTCCGTTTACAATTTATTTATACAACACTCATTACACAAAGAATTTGAAGTGCACTGGAAAAAAGAAAAAGTTCAACAACATATTAATATGACAAACAACATACTAAGATCCAGGGGAAACAAAAGCTGGAACAGAAGGTCAAAACCAGGAAGGAAAATGGTATCAAGAAATCAAGTCATGGGTTCTTCAGAGTTCCTTCAATAAAGCTTTGAATTTGACTCATGTGTTTCCTGGTAGCTGAAGTAGAGAAGAAAACATGTTGGTGGGCTAACTCTTGTTGTCTCTCATGTGGAAGCACAGGGATCCCCCCCCACTTTACAGAGAAGGAAAGCCAGTCCCACAGGGGTAAAGGGACTCTCTGACTCTCTGGTTAGTCTGAGAACTAGACACAAACAATTTTCTCCCAGAACCCTCAGGTCATTCATCACCAAATATATATTTGTGACACTAATCACAGAAGCTTCCCCAGGTCTCTCATGAATTCTCTGCTTGTCCTTTAACTGTAAGTACTAGCAAAAAGTTTGGAACCAGCAAACTCTGGAAGTTTTACTTCTCTATAGCCAAGGATTGGCTCAGCTCTGAGCTTCTCTGTGAGAAGAGCCACCTGCTCAGTCTGACTCTCTGCATCAGGAGCTCATGCCCAGGCACCTGACAGCCAGGTGACACAGGCCAACACCATCTGGGTTAAAGAGCTTATAACAATTCCCTCCTTCTCTCCTAGTCCACTGACAACCAGGTCCTCAGTGAATTTTACTACCAGTTCCTTTCTGTTCTCCATTGAAACTAAGTCCCTTGCATTTACAGTCAAAGAACTCCTATGAAAACATCTTAGGATAGAGCCAAGGGTAAAAAAAGTGACAGTGTGAACTTCTAATGTCTCATCTTTCCTAAGTGTTTAGCATCGGAAATGGAATAAGAAGTTGATTTTAGACTTCCACCACTTAGCAGTGGTTATGTTAATGCCAATGTCATTTTAGAGAACTCAACATAAAGTTCTTTGTCACATATAACTTTATTGGCCATCTTAATGTTGAAAGCTTCCTTCACAACGAAATCCATTATTTTCAGAACCTTGATAACACCAAGCAAAGCAAAACAGTCTGTTTGGAAGGTCCTTTTTTCCTTCAAGGCCCCAGGGATCCTCTGGAAGGCTTCCCCAGACAGCCAGGGAAGGGAGCTGAGGCTCTCTCTACCTTTAGCCCTCAGATTTCCTGAAAGCATTGACACATCTTCAATTCAGTCTTAATCGATAATGGGGTTTGATGACATCTTTAGGACCCTCAATAGAAGCGTTCCATTCTAATGCAAACGCAGTACCATCCAGAAGTGTAAAATTACTTTCCCCTTGGAATCCTACATATTTTGCAGGAAAAATGTTGGATGTTCTGAAATATCAGAAAAATCTCTTTTGAAATGTTTTGTTCCTGAATTCGCTGATAAAATAAGAGTGCGGACACGGTGATGGGTAACGAGTGAGCAGCGTCAACGAAGAGGGAGGGACACCACTTCCATCTCCTGAACGTGGGAAGAACCCTCACCTTCAGCGAGGGCCTCTCGGGCGCCGCCAGGAGGACGAAAGGCGAAAGTCAGCCTTTAGAGGCAGGCACTGGAGAGCCAGAGAAGGGAGAAGCGCGCAGGGCGCCCCCTGGTGGCAGCAGTGCCGAGGCGCACTGGCCGCAGTTCGCCACCCCGGAGGTTCGGTAAGAGGAAAAAAGAATCTGTAAGATTTTTGCGAGAGAGGCAAGATCATAAAGAGAAGCTAGTCCCAGACTCCTGCAAACCGGGCATTCAAAAAGCGCTCGTCTGAGGTCTTGGACAGACTGTGGGGTTCAGCCTCAATAACAGCTTCGAAACTTGAAGCAGCCATCTGCCTTCACCATCTCTTTCCTACTGTTGCCAAGAAATCCCTGGCCTCCAATCCTAAAACAGTGTGGCGGCTCTCGGCAGGAGGGGCTGGACTTGCCCCAGGAGGAGGAGCGTTTTTCTTGGTAAAAAAATGGTTCTTAAAAAGCAGAATGCGGGCGGCGCCTGCGGTTCAGTGGGTGGGGCGCCGGCCCCATATATCCCGAGGGTGGCGGGTTCAAACCCGGCCCCGGCCAAACTGCAACAAAAAAATAGCTGGGTGTTGTGGCGGGCGCCGTGGTCCCAGCTACTCAGGAGGCTGAGGCCAGGAGAATCGCCTAAGCCCAGGAGCTGGAGGTTGCTGTGAGCTGTGACTCCACAGTACTCTACCGCGGACGACAAAGTGAGACTCTGTCTCTACCAAAAAAAAAAGCAGAATGCTCCGCCTGTCGTCCTCCCCATCAAAAAAAGGTGTAAAGCCACCTGCCAGTACATCACATCAACAAGATGGGCTGTTTCCAGAAGCAGCAGAGAAGGACTCAACTCCGGGGCAGAAATAATTTTCGAGTTCATAAAAGATAAGTGGAGATTCTCAATTTCAGGTCCCTGCTACACTGACACAGCTGAAGGTGAGCTAATAAGGAGATGAACTAATTCCTTGTAAAACAAAACCTATCTGTAGAACAAATCTAGGGTATATTTAAGACCGTTTTCACCTCTAGGAAAAGCCTGAGAAGTAGGGTCTGCAGCAGAACATGTCTCTCCTGCCTTTTAAATTGTCTGAAATAATTTAAAGAGGTTTCTTCTGTGCCGAATTTGAGGACCATGGCTGCCAATCCATGGGAGACCACCTAGATTCTCTCACGAAGATGCTGAATAGCGGACAGCGCCCTCAGTGATTACAGCGTGGGCCACATAACAGTGAGGCTGAAGGGTTCCAACCCCGCGGGGCCAGCTAAACGACGACAACTGCAACAACAATAACAAAAAATAGCCAGACATTGTGGCAGGTGCCTGTAGTCCCTGCTACTTGTGAGGCTGAGGCAAGAGAATCTCTGAGCTCAAGAACTTAAGGTTGCTGTGAGCTGTGACACCACACCACTCTACCGAGGGGAGGGCAACATGACAACGCTCTGTCTCAAAACAAAAACAAACAAAAAAGGGCGCAGAATACCACCTGTCAACAATGGGGGAATTAAAGGACCACTTTGAGAATTCCACGCCGAAATTTTTTTTTTAATAAACTTAATTCTTTTGTTCAAAATATATTTGTAAGATAGTAGAGGAAAAAGCTAGTAATGCTTGACCAGGCAAATATTTATGAAGTGAT